>JAUMHG010000048.1:1598308-1611694 GCA_032359395.1 Enteromius anoplus
ATGAAAGTGTCACCAAAGTTTGTTAACACTGGTTAAATCTAACAAATAGTTTGTGCCCGATTGGACCAAACGCTACACATTATTGTTAACTAAAACTAAAACCATGAAAAATGTGGTAACACTTTATAATAACTACACATAATGAACGTTTAGCTAAGCATTAGTAAGCATGTATTTCATCCTTTATAAACCATTGTTCCAACATTATGCATTAGTAAACGGTTTAAAAGTGCATCTATAAATGCCTTATTCTTGAGAATATATCTAATGTTTAATAATTGTATGTTCATACTTTATTAATGATCAGTATATCATTTTTTTTTATTATTACGTTATTTACAAACCAGTTATTGATGAGTTGTCAGTGTTTAATAATACCATTTCCAAAGTCTAAGTAAATAACTAGTAAATTATTTAAATTTACATAAATAAATCTTATTATTTAGACACATGAAAGTAGTTGTTCAGTGTTGTAACGATAAGCTGGATGTGCCAGCCCAGCTCAGGGAATGGCACTCCAGCACCCAGCTAACTGTGTATGTTTTGTGTCTGTTTTCATTCATGGACTCTTGTCACCACCCATCTCATCTGTTGTCACGGTTCCCCATTGATGTCTCCGCCCCCCTTGTATGTTGCCATAGCCACTCATGTCTAGTCTCCTCCCACTGACCGAGTTCTACGTGTATAAAACCCTGATGTGTTTGTATGTCTTCACGGTCCATTGCATTGTCAACCTGTGAGTTTTCCCACCCGTGTTCCTGTGTCTAGTGTCTGTTTAGATTTATCGCTGCCGACTTCTGCTTTCCCGGATTAAGCCATTGTCTCGCCCCTCGGACTGTATTTATTGTTGTCGACTATTGCACGGACACTGACTACTCTCTCGCCTCACCTCTGATGCTCACGATTGCCGGTAACGACTCTGTAAGCCTGTCTGATTCTGCTCTGTGTTGTAAATAAACAGTTTGCAAATTACCTTCAAATGTCTCCTCACTTCCTGCTCAAGACAAGTGTGTTAATAAATGCTTTATTAACACATGTTCCTGCTGTAATTCATGATTAAGTCAGGTAGTTATAAAGCATTTAGTAGTTGCAGACGTCTGTTTTGGTGTGAGGACTATTTATACATTGTAAAGCATTTATAAAGCAGATGTAAAGACATTTATCTTCTAAACAGAAAAGTTGAACGAACACAACACAGAGGGATACAGAACACAGACTGTAACAATGATTGCTCAGAGTCTTGCAGATCCATTTGCATGGCTTTATTATACAATCCAGCAGCATTTACAGTATAAAACACAGTGAATCCAGTAGAGTAGTCAGAAAGCAGGCAGAGATCAATAAGGCAGGCAGAAAGAGTCATTCACGAGATAAACAGTCCAAAGTCAAACACAAATAATCAGTACCAGGGAGAATGCTCTGAATTACCACCATGAAGGAACGATAAGACTTCGCAATGAAGCTCCTAAGGTCCGCGCTTTATAAAGGCGAATAATCAACGCGAAATGAGCAACACCTGAAGCGGAACTCGCCGAGGTGCGTGGGCATAAGGAGTCCGGGTAGGAACTAGAATGTGGGTGAAGGTTCCCCCTGCGGTCGGTCGGAGAGGGCCACAGAGGCGCTGTTTGTGACAGAGCCCCTCCCCTGCGAGTGGCTCCGGAAGCGAGCCAGTCCTCGGCGTCGAGGTCTACCACGAGGACGAAGGGCCGGTTTCTCCGGGTGGTCCTGATGAAATGAGGTGGTCAAAGAAGGATCCAGAATATCCTTAGCCGGTATCCAAGACCTCTCCTCTGGACCATACCCCTCCCAATCCACAAGATATTGTAGAACACCTCCTCGACACCGAGAATCCAGGATCTGGTTGACCTGGTATATATCCTCTCCATCAGGTACCAAGGGAGGGGTCTCTGCAGGAGCAACCTTGTCCTGGTCCCCCTCTCCTCCAGGGTCCGCAGCGGGCTTTAACAGAGAGACATGGAAAGTGGGTGAGATACGGTAATTTGAGGGTAATTGTAGTCGAAAAGAAACTGGAGTGAATAGTTTAATGATTTTGAATGGACCCACGTACCTCAGGTTGAGATTTCTGCAGGGAAGTCTGAGGCGAAGATCCCGGGATGACAACCACACCCAATGACCGACCTGGTACTGAGGAGCCTCCCTTCGGAGCCGATTGGCTTGGCGAGTGACACGTTGGACTGCTCTCCGCAGGTTAATGTGACCGGTGTCCCAGGTGGTCTATGGTTTTTTCATAGAGTTCTGGGCGTACTCCGCCCAAAGAATATAGTCGCTCCAGTCTGACTGATTCAAGTGGCAATATGCCCGTAGAAACTTGGTCAGCTTCTCATTGAGCCTCCCGACCTGACCGTTCGCCTGGGGATGGTAGCCGGAGGTCAGACTGGCGTTTATGCCCAACTGGGAGCAGAAGACCTTCCAGACCCGGGACGTGAATTGTGGCCCTCGGACCGAGACTGTGTGGGTTGAGGAGTGTTTGGGCCATCTCCCAGGCGGTGGGCAGTTTGGGAAGTGGGACAAAGCTGCATGCCTTTGAGAATCTGTCTATTATGGTCAGGATGGCAGTGTTGTGCCTCGAGGAAAGCAGGTCGGTTATGAAGTCCACAGCCAGATGGGACCAGGGGTCGTTCTGGGATGGGCATTGGTTGGAGGAGACCTGCCGGGCGCTGGTGCCGGGATTTGGTTTTAATGCAATTATTCCAAGTTCTTATGGTAAGTGAAGATGATAAACGGTTCCTGGGACCCCTCCAACCAGTGCCTCCACTCCTCCAAGGCTGCTTTCATGGCTAATAATTCCTTGTCACCCACGTCGTAATTGCATTCTGCAGAGTTGAGCTTTCTAGAGTAGTAGGCGCAGGTGTATAGCTTGGCCGGACCTCCGTGTCGTTGGGACAGAATGGCCCCATGCCCGTGTTGGAGGCGTCTACCTCCACAATGAACTGTTTGCTGGGGTCTGTGTGTTGAAGGATGGGAGCGGATGTAAATCGTTTCTGTAAGTCCTGGAAAGCCCTCTCGCTATTGGGATTCCATGCTAAATTGTTGGTCCCCTTTCTGGTGAGTGAGGTTAGAGGGACTGCAACCTGGCTGAATACTCGGATGAACCTTCTATAGAAGTTAGCGAATCTGAGAAATCGCTGTAACTCCTTAATGGACTGTGGACGGGACATTTCAGAACTGCGGATACTTTGTCATCCTCCATGGTTACCCCCTCCGAGCTTATGACGTAACCCAGAAAGGAGATGGTGAACATGTGGAATTGGCATTTGGGGAGCTTAGCATAAAGTTGGTGCTTGATCAGTCTCTGTAAAACGGAGCGTACATGCTGGATGTGTTCTTGCATGTTCCTGGAGTAAATGAATGTGTCGTCTATGTACACAATAACATACTGGTTCAGCATGTCATGGAAAATGTCATTAACAAGGGCTTGGAAAACAGAAGGGCTATTGATTAGCCCAAAGGGCATCACGAGGTACTCATAGTGGCCAGTTGTTGTAAAGAAGGTGGTCTTCCATTCATCACCCACTCTGATGCGCACAAGGTTGTAGGTACTCCTCAAATCTAGTTTGGTGAAGATGGTGGCCGAGCGAAGTTGTTCCAGTGCGGATGGTACCAGGGGAAGCGGGTAGCGGAACTTAATAGTTACCTCATTCAGAGCTCGATAATCGATACAGGGCCAAAGAGAACCATCCTTCTTTTTCACGAAGAAGAAACCGGCCGAAACGGGTGACGTTGAGGGACGAATGAAGCCCTTTGCTAACTCCTCCTTGATGTACTGCTGCATACTGAGTGTCTCTGGCTGTGATAGGGGGTAAACCCGGCCTTTCTGGAGCGTGGCGCCTGGCTGGAGTTTGAAAGCACAGTCGGTTTCATGGTGGATGGGAAGCTGAGTAGCTTTGACTTTGCTGAAGGCCAGGCCGAGATCTCGGTATAGTTCGGGGAGAATTTCCAGTATGGTGGGCTCTGTAGAGGTAACGGTGATGTTAGTGATGGTGGGTTGCTGCTTCGATGGGTAGGTGAGGCAGCGCTGTTGACATGGAGCTGACCATTGGGAAATTTCTTGACTTCTCCAGGAGATTTGTGGGTCATGAAGCGTTAGCCAGGGGTATCCAAGGATGATGGCGTGGTTGGGTGATTGGGTGACCAGGAGCTGAATGGATTCACTGTGAAGAGAGCTGGTGACCAGGGTGAGTGGTTAAGTGGTGTAATGGATCCTGCCACCCCCCAGGGGTCTTCCGTCGAGGGCTGCGACGGCCAGCGGCGGGTTACATGAAACAAGAGAGATTTTAGGGTGGTTAGCAAAGTCCTGATCGATAAAGTTACCCGCAGCTCCTGAGTCAACCAGAGCCTTGGTGCTAATACAACGATCCTCTACTAGAATGCAGACATCTAGGAGTAGCGAAGGAGTAAGAGGAACAGGGCTTACCAGGACATTAGATGGTCTAGGAGGTCGAGCTGGACACTGAGCTCGAAGGTGGCCAGATTGTCCACAGTAGAGGCAGAGGTGGTTCTTCATACAGCGTTCGTGCTCATCATCCGACAGGCGAGAGTATCCTAGCTGCATAGGTTCATCCGATGGCGGATCGGAGGTCGGTGAGGGAAGAAGAGCTGGACGGTGACCCCTGCGGGAGCAGAGCAGATGTTCCATTTTGATGGCCATGTCCATAAATTTCTCCAAATCCTTACCCACGTCATGACAGGTTAGTTCTGCTTGAACGTCAGCTCTTAGACTGCGACGAAACATAGCCTTTAGGGGCTTCCCCTCCCAGCCAGCTTGAGCCGCCAGAGTGCAAAAGCTCACGGCATAGTCAGCCACAGTACCAGAACCCTGTCGCAGAGCCAAAAGTTCATCCTCCGCCTCCTTTCCATCCTCGGCGTGATCAAATACCTCCTTAAATTTTCTCAGGAAATGTGCATAGGAGAGAAAGTTCATCTGTTGACCCTCCCACAGTGCGGTTGCCCATCTCAGCGCTTTGCCAGTAAGGAGTGAACATACTAAGGAAACCTTACTGTCATCCGTTGCAAAGTAGTGGGGCTGTGAGTTGATGTAAATAGCACACTGCATCAGGAACCCCTTGCAATCGCCTGCAATACCGTTATACTTCTCCGGAAGTGAAAATCGGGAAGAGCTGGGTTGTGTAACGGGAACCGGAACTGAAACCGGAGGCGGAGCGGCAGTGGCCGCGGATGGGTTAACAGGTGCCGCATTTTGATGAACAGCAGTGGTTAAAGCCTGCACTGACCTGACTAAGTCATGGCAGTCAATCGATCCAATTGCAAATGATGCGTAGTGAGAAACGATGCTTGGTGTGACACCTCGGTGACGACAGATAATAAAGCCGCTGGGTCCTGTTCTGGCGAAGTCTTCTGTAACAATGATTGCTCAGAGTCTTGCGGATCCATTTGCATGGCTTTATTATACAATCCAGCAGCGTTCACAGTACAAAACACAGTGAATCCAGTAGAGTAGTCAGAAAGCAGGCAGAGATCAATAAGGCAGGCAGCAAGAGTCATACACGAGATAAACAGTCCAAAGTCAAACACAAATAATCCAATACCAGGGAGAATGCTCAGAATTATGACCATGAAGGAACGATAAGACTTCGCAACAAAGCTCCTAAAGTCCGCGCTTTATAAAGGCAAATAATCAGCGTGAAATGAGCAACACCTGAAGCGAAACTCACCGAGGTGCGTGGGCATAAAGAGTCCGGGTAGGAACTAGAATGCGGGTGAAGGTTCCCGCTGCGGTCGGTCGGAGAGGGCCACAGAGGCGCTGTTTGTGACACAGACATATTTTTCAAGACGTAAAAAATGGAATCGTACAACTGTACACTTCAGAAATGAAAAAAAAATAAAAAAAAAAAAGTGTACAGTTGTACAGTTTTGTATTTTTTTGCATCTTGAAATTAATAGTACTGCATTCCTCTGTTAGGAAGATAACTGACCATTTAAATGACCATTTAGATATGCTTATAAATTAAGGCATTTAAAGCTGTATTTATAAACTGCTTACTAATGACTATTAATGTTGGAACAATTCTTTATAAAGGATGAACTGACTATTTACTAAAGCTTAACTAATGATTCATAGTGTGTAGTTATTATGAAGTGTTACCAAAAATATTACTGTTACTTGATATAAAATAACTGAAATAAAACAAAATAATAAAATGGTAAACTTATTACTATTTTAGCTTGTTCCCAATGCAATTTTTTTTTTTTATTCAAGCATTAAATGGAAGCATTTTAAACCTACAATTGTCAGTATTTGTATGATATATTTGTTTAAGTTTACATTTATTTCACTTAGAATGTCACTAAGCTTGCTGCAGTGCATTATGGGATTATTCTATTCTCCACAAAGCAAAAATGCAACAAAAAGAAGGCTTCTTAGACCATTTTGGAATATTATAATACTTGGAATAACGCCTCTGTAGGTAGTCACTGCACTCTCAAAAAAAATTTACAAAGCTGTCAATGAGATTGCCCCCAAAGCTACAAAAGCTAAAACAAACACCTTTGTACCTTCTTTAGCCTAAATGGTACATATCAGTTCTTTGAAAGTGTACATATATGTATCTAAAAAGGTTAACATCCCAGTGACAGTTTTGTGTTTTATTGCTCATAGTATACAATCCTAGAAAGGTGAGGAATGAAGCAGTGTCAGAGATTTGTGCTGGATTTACGGGAAGACTAGGCAACATCTGCAGCATGTAACCTGCTTCTTACTGTAGCAGCAGAGGCTTCCTGCACCCCTCCTCCACAGCACTAAACCTGCATCTGATCAATGACATTCGTCATTGATTAATACGCTGCATCCCCTGAATTAAACAGACTACATTACCCACAATTCTGTAGTGAACTACTGCATACTGTTCAAACAACAGCTAAATTCAATTCTCTAAATTATGTATATTATCTGGCAATATTAGTACTGCAATAACACAATCAAGGGCATTGTGAAAATGCATGCATTTTCTAAATCCTTCAACTTGGCAGTGCTTGCATGCAGCAGATGCCACTAAAACCTGAATTGGAGTAAAACCAGCATGCCGCTCATACCTGAGAGTCCAGTCGGCTGTAAAGGTCCAAATTCTGCATATCCCTGGTGGTTTTTCACTCCAGATTGAGTCAGGACGGTTTCACCTCATGCAGCATGCGCTTCAACTGATGTCCAACTTCAATGCATGCACACACAAACACACTTATGCATGCACACACATGCATGCAGCGATTACAGCAGTGACATCAGAAGAGTCTTTCCCAAACAAACTTACACTGTCTTTATCTCATTCTGTCTCTCCCTCTCTCTCTCATAGGGAGGAACTGCTTCTAATCCTGGTGTTGCACCAGTGTTTTCTGCCCGCCTCCTCCCCAGAGGCATGCTGGGAGTGGACTGCTGACCTGTCAGAAGAGGCCTGACCTTGTTCTCTCTCTCTCTCTATACTTACGGTTTCACCTCATCTAATATACATGGAGAAAAGTTCCCTGTCGAGATTTTTACTCGTACTGCGTCTGCTAAGACGCTATGGGAAAAACGTCTCAGGTTATGTATGTAACCCTGTTCCTTGAAGGAACGAGACGCTGCGTTGACGAGACGCTATGGGAACGCCCTCAGCGTGACGACTCTGAATTGTGTGTAAAACCAGGCAATGATGAGTTGGGACGTCATAGGCTAGTGACGTCACTGGCCAGGAAGCATTTAAGCGCGTGGAATGCAGCCGGCGAACTGGCTTCTGTCATGCAGCGGAGCTGTGTTTGTGCACAGCTAAGACGAGAAAACAGAAGAGCATGTAGTGGCTTAAAGATCAAGTCCAAGAATTGGACAAATGTGTGGGGGGTTGACCACCCAGCAGCATCACAATTATCGGCCATGGAAACCCCTGCTAGCTGGGCCTTTGAGGCCGCCACACCGTGTGTCGAGTGTGCTCTGACTCCTAGCCTCGGCGGGAGACCAGAGGACTCATATGACATGTTAATGGCATCCACTATCCAACAGCTTAAAGTCTGCTTGGTTGCTGGAAGCCCCTTCTTGGGGGGACCAAAGCATACGAGCAAGGAAGGCTTTGGCCATGCCAGGCGCAAAGTCGAGATGTGTAGGGGCCACTGAGAGGGCCTGAAGGTCACCTACTCTCCTCAAAGAACACAACGCTAGCAGTAGTGTGGTCTTTATCGTCAACGGACAATCTTCTCTATGGCATCAAATGGTGGCCCACAGAGGGCTTCTAACACAACAGCGAACTCCTAAGTGGGCAACCGGGATCGTACTGTTGGCATCAACCTTAGCGCACCGTGGAGGAAGCGTATGACCAACTGTTTGTCCACCGAGAGAGGAGTGGTAGGCCGATATAGCCACCACCTAAACCTTCAGGGTGGAGTGAGTGACCCTGGTAGAGAATCGAGCATGCAAAAATTCTAGTACTGTACCAACTGGGCAGTTAACTGGATCTTGCTGGCGTTCTCTACATCATGCAGTGAATAACTTCAATTTTAGGCCATACAGCTTTCTCGTAGATGGAGCTCTGGTTTGGAGAAGGGTATCAATAACCTCAGTTGAGAGACCTGTGGCTAAGAGTTGTGCCCCCTAAGAGGCCACACTCTCAGTTTCCACAGCTCCAGATGGGGGTGGACTATTGTGCCCCCCCCCCCCCTTGTGAGAGGAGATCTCTCCTGACTGGAATCACCCATGATGGGCCTTCTAGGAGGTCTATCAGGTCCAAGAACCATACTCGGCCCAGCCAGAACGGCATTACTAGCAGTAGACTGACCTCATCCTGGTGCACTCTCGCCAGAATTCCAGGGAGCAGAGCGATCAGGGGAAAAGCATACAGATGAAGCCTCGGCTATGTCTTTACCATGGCATCCAGTCTCAGTGGAGCTGGATGAACTAGAGAGTACCAGAGGGAACACTGCCCCTGTCTTTACAGGATGTCTGCTCATACATTTAGATGCCCGGGAATGTAGATGGCCCTCAGTGAGAGGGATCTGTCCCGGGCCCACACAAGGGTCTGGTGTGCCAGCTT
Source organism: Enteromius anoplus (assembly GCA_032359395.1). NCBI lineage: Eukaryota > Metazoa > Chordata > Actinopteri > Cypriniformes > Cyprinidae > Enteromius > Enteromius anoplus. Next base: position 1,607,341 of record JAUMHG010000048.1, read on the forward strand.
GTACAAGGGGCGCCACCACAGACCTCCTTGGTGGTTGATGTAAGAGACAACAGAGGTGTTGTCAGTGCGCTCCAACACATGTTGATCTCTTATGTCTGTGAAGAAGTGTTTGAAATATTGCTAGCATTTCTAGACAGTTGATGTGCCAAATAAGATGGCAACCTCTCCCAGACCTCGTGACCGCTCCCCAACCAGTGAGGGACACTTCCGTCGCTAGCGTTATGCGGCAACCGGGATCTCCCAGCACTGGGCCCTCTTTCAGTCTTGCGACTGCGGTGAGGATTGAAACTACTCGAGCAGGTGTCATACGAGCCCGCATCGTGGTCGAGTCCCACACCACGCCTTGATAAGTGGTTCTCTGAGCTGGAGAAAGAAACTTTCCTTGGCGTTCAGTTTTTTTGAAGAAGAAGTGTTTGAGTGCTTGAAATACTGCCAGCATTTCTAGGCAGTTGATATGCCAGTAAGATGGCGACCACTCCACAGACAGCGGGCCGAGCAGCCACTCGTGACCGCTCCCCAACTAGTGAGGGACGTATTCGTCGCTAGCATTATGCGGCGACCAGTATCTCCCAGCACTGGGCCCTGATTAAGGAACGCAGGTTTCCTCCACATATCTAAGGCACGTACAGCTTGGCGTGACACATGCAAAGGGGATTTCCCCTCAGGGATATGCCCTTTATCCTGAGCCACCATTGTAGGGGTCTCATGTACAGCAGGCCAATAACGTTGGATGCAGCTGCCATAAGCCCAGCAATTTTTGAACTGCTTGACAGTGAGCGACCGCCCTTTTTTTACTCTCGCAACAGTGGTGAGGATCGAAACTATTTGAGCAGGTGTCATACGAGCCCGCATCGTGGTCGAGTCCAACACCCCTGAAAGCAAACCTCAGGAACTTCCTGAGTGAAGGATGGATCGATACATAGACTTAAGCATCTTTTAGATCTATCGTGATGAAACAGTCCTCGGACCTGATTCGTGCTACAGCCTGCTTCATAGTGAGTATTATGAATATCAGTTTCATAACTGAGCAGTTCAAAAACCTGATATCTAAGATGGGCTTCTGCCCTCCATCCTTCTTTGGAACTATGAAGTGGCGGCTGTAGAACCCGCACTCTTTTTCTTGAGGAGGGACCACCTCGATGGCCTTCCTCCTCAAAAGAGTTTCGACTTCTGCTTCTTGACTTCTTTATTTGATAAATAAAGTTTAATTCTCGTCATTATACATTACCATCACTCTGTTCTTCTATTTGATAATGTTCAGTGCTTTGCTACAATCTGTATTGTTAAAAGCGCTATATAAATAAAAGTGACTTGACTTGACTTGACTTCTTGATCCATCACCAGAGCCTACTCTGAATGAACTATCGTATGATTGATGCCTGCGAATTGGGACCGTGCTCAGCCCAGTCTGTACCAGTCACACAGCCTGACGTGCTGCAGAAGGCCCTCACGATTTCTCACCAGTCAGTAGCAGGTCCCAGTCCCGTGGCACCATACGAGGGGTTGTGTTCAACCCAGCCAGTCCCGGTTACGCAGACTGAGAAGCTGCAGAAGGCCCTCATGGTGTCAGGGCTGTCGGAAACGGGTATTAGTCCCGTGGCACGATACGAGGGGTCGTGTTCTACCCAGTCTGTCCCAACCACGCAGCCTGACGAGTAGCTGAAGGTCCTTGCGGTTCCAAGCCCGCAAATAACGGGTCCCACTCCCGTCGCACGGTACGAGGAGCCGTGTCTAGTCATGATAGTCTGCGATTTGGGTTTTTTTCAAGTTTGCAGTTTGGTTTTCAAACCCCATTTATTGGCAATGAAGTGAATGGTCAAGCTAATGTATGGCCCAGAAATATGGCTTGACCACAGGTCAGAGGTTGTTGCAAAGTTCTTGGCTGACAATATTTCTTGGTATCCAGATTCATTGCACATTACATACAGCTTAGGAATGGCAGTGGTCCAGGAAGAACATAGCGTGGGTCAAGCACGAGTATTTATATCCTGGCTTCTCGACAGTGTTAAGCGGAAGCATGTCTTTGGCTATATGATATGCCACTGCCTCCATTATATCTTTGTACCATTTAGATTCTTTGTTATAAGGCACTGATGCAGAGTACCTGTCCATGGTGGTCTGCTGCTTGTGCGGTGTTGCAGCTACAGATGTTGTCGTTTGAATACGGCTGTGCTCCAAAGGGTGAGCACAGCAAAGGTGGTACATCAGGTTTGTGGTATTGGTCTGACTACAGTCAGACTTATATTATCCCAAATACTGCGATACTGGTGAGCTGACTTTTCCTCTTTTATTTGCAATTTCCTTGCTCGCTGCGGCACTCATTTTCTGACCAGCACAAGACAACGATATGGCGTAACCAGATGTGATACTGTTACATGATTGGCTGTTAGCGTATCACTCCCTACGTTGCTAGGTTACTAGAGAGCAAGTGCCTTTGTTAATGCAACCAAACTAGCTTCACAATTTGTATTTTCTTCTGACGAAGAATAAAAAATATTTTTCGAACTCATTTTTTATTGATTTCAATCACGTGTCTGTCGCGATACATATCGTTCTCATTTTATCGCCCAGCCCTAACATTAACCCTACATTAACACAGTACTGCTTTTTGTGTTTGTGTACAGTTCAAAGGTTTGAAAATGAAAAATGAAAATTCTTGGCCGAAACCGAAAACCAAAAAAGAGGAAACCAAGGCTGAAAACCAAAACACAGAAGAAATTATGCCAATTATTAGTACCATTGCATTTATGGCTATGACCAGTGTTGGGGAAAGTTACTTTTAAAAGTAATACATTACAATATTGCGTTACTCCCTAAAAAAAGGAACTAATTACGTTACTTAGTTACTTTTTATGGAAAGCAATGCGTTATATTACTTTTGCGTTACTTTTTAAATATGCACCGAGCTTGAGTGTTTGTTTTTAATATAAGACATTCTATTTATAGCAAATGTAAAAGCACACCAATCAATCATGTCACCAATAAACCTCAGGCTGAAGAAAAAGTAAATTCACATCTGTAAAAGTAGAATACAAGAGAAAGTTCTATACTCTACAGCAATAAAAAAATAAAAAATAAAAAAAAACAACGAAGCACAATAGTATAATAATAATATAACAGACATCGCAAAACACAGACATGGCAGATTCGGATGGGATTAAAATTCACCAAGTACGTCTGTGAAACAAAACATTCTCTAACGACCCCCTGTGAAACTAGTCCTGTCCAAATAAGGCTTTACTTTTAGTCATTATTTAGGTAGCACACATATTCTGAAAGCCTTTGGCAGAATTCAAATGAGCCGTTTTAATCTACATTAATCTAGATTAAAAAAAAATAATCTTTGCCCACCCCTAGTATTCACACACCGCACACAATGCTCTGTATTTCTGATTTCTACCAACATTAGGGCCAGAGACTTGTCAGTCAATAAATAAGAAAACAAAGTAACTGGCGTTACTTTTTTCGAAAAGTAACTGTTATATTACTCTAAAATTAAAAAGTAATGCGTTACTTTACTAGTTACTTGGAAAAAGTAATATTATTACGTAACTCGCGTTACTTGTAATCCGTTACCCCCAACACTGGCTATGACTGTGTACTGACCTTACTAACCTTACTAAAATCCTTTTCACAACAGACGCACCTCTTGAAATTTTGGCATTACATTTCTTTCTCAGATATACTGAAATACGTCCTCACCGCGGACATGTTGCTTCAGACAAGCACGTGCAGACCGCAGTTTCTGTTTGCGTCATCACAACATTGCATTTCGGCCGTGTTGTTTCGGTGAAGTCTTTTGGGACGTTTTCGGTGGCCGAATATTTGGTGCGTCTCTAATTCATTTATCTATCTATCTATCTATCTATCTATCTATATATATATATATATAGGAAGAAACCAAACATCAATGACTTGTACATACACTATATGGACAAAAGTACTGCGACACACTCTTCTTTAGAAAAGAAAAAGTCACTTCCACAGCTGTGGCAACAAAGATGGAAGCATAATTCATGTGTTTACTAATTGTATTTCCATCTCTGTTGAAACAGTTTTTGGAGTGTATAAAATAACTGTACCCGTACAAATCATTGGTGTTTGGTGATGAGTTTTTGGCTCAGGATCTGCATTTAAAGTCACAGCAGAGGTGTCCAGCTGACATTATGACTTTGCTCTTTCACACTGACTGAACCAATATTTTCTTTTTAAACCTTGCCTTATATACAGAGGCATTGTCATGTTAGAATACAAAAAGAGTCCTGTCCAAACTGTTACTTTATACTTTACTGTTACCCAATACTTTTGGCAATATAGTATATATATATATATATATATTTATATACATGTATGT
>JAUMHG010000048.1:1618028-1653005 GCA_032359395.1 Enteromius anoplus
GCTAATCAAGGTGTTCTGGGTTACTTGATAATTACAGACAGGTGTGTTGGAGCATGGTTGGAGCTAAGATCAGCAGGACGGTAGCTCTCCAGGAGCAGGGTTGGAGACCCCTGGACTGGTATATATACACAGGTGGCACTGATTGAATGATTGAACCAAACTAGCATCAGCTGTGAGGAGAGGTGAGGAGAGTCCAGGAATGAAAACAGACCTGAACACACACACACAGTCTTGCTGGCACATCCAGCTGATCATTACACGTAGAATCTACTGCAATATCATTTTTATATTTAAAAATCATAATGTAAATATATAACATTAAGAGATGTGCTAGTTAGAGAGGGTTTAGTAAATGTGACCCCGAAAAGGAATTGAATACACAAAATAAATGTTATTTATAATAATAAAAATATCTCTCCCTCTCTCTATAAATAAATAGTTTAAACTTAACTAAAACTTAACAAAATAAACATAATATATAATACAAATATTATACTTTGGCCATTTTATATATTACTAAATACAAAATATTAAAAATAAGAAATCATACTTTAATATAAATAACAATTATAAAATAACAGTAAAGTATTTGTACTCCTTACATTAATGAAAATTTCAGGTTTAAAGGTGCTTAGTTGATATGATGATGTTGCAATGCAAGAAAAGAATATTATATTATAAAGCCCATTAACGTATAATAATTACATAGTTATAATTCATATTATTATTTTACATTTAATCAAGTTACATTATTTTCATGACAGCTTCTCCTACAGTATTATTTCTACTGCACTACAGTAAAATGCTACTGAATTACAATCAATCACTGTATTACAGTATTTGCAATATAATTATTAAAATCAACAACTTAAAGACATTGCATCAAATATTTCAATCACGTACTGTACAACATAAATACTTTTAAATTTAAATGGCACGTCATACTCCTTCACATTACAGTAAGAAAAAAAATTGCAGGAAATCCACGCTTAATCGTCATGAAAAATGCAATGCAATCTTCAATGTCGCTCAATTTTCCTCATGCATAACATTATCTCTTCTTTCTGTAGCTTTTTCCTCATGTGCGTTTGCTCGGGTTCACTCGTGGCACAAAATCAACTTCCTCATTAAAATGTCGTTTAATGATGTTTAATGTATCTTGCCTGTAAATACAACCATTTTACGTTAAAACAGTGTACGATGGACATGTGAACGCGTGAGTAAAACACGTCCTGCAACATACACTGCAGCAGAATGCAACTGTAACATGCGTGTCTCCTTCCAACTGCAGAGGCGCAAATCACGCACGAGTCATTCAGTCAAAGTCAAGGTCTCTTGCGCATGCATGCAATCAGATAGTACGACTCGACAGACGCCTCGCGCTGCTGCGTTAACACGGCTGATTAAATAGCGTCTTACCGCGGGCAATAGAGGCTCCATTTGTGCGCCTTGATCCCTCGCGTCCATCTTCTGTACCTGTAGATCAGCTCCAATGCGTGTAGTGCGTACTGCGTGCAGCGTCGCCGATCAGCGCAAATGATGTGCTCACATGTTTAGTGCGGTCATATTATCACAGTGCTCACTCATAAGGGCGCGTGTAGCTGCTGTGTGACGCAGTAGTAGGAGACATTATGTTTTAGTGCTTCGAAATTTGTTAGGACTGGGCCTTATAAGAGATTGAAGTGGAATTTTCAACAAATAACTAGGGCTAACTAAGCATTATGCAGGACTGGTTCTCAGGGTTGTTTGCATCTTAATAACCTAGATACAAAAATATTGTATCTGAATATCGGTTCTAAAAGGGACAGGTTACTCAAAACTACACATTTTGCCATTTACTCCCCCTCCTGGCTTATTTCTAATAAAACATAAAAGATGTGATTCATGAGAGTTTCAGAGAGTATTTGGGTTTCACAGAGGAAAGAAAGTGACAGAAGTTTGGAAGATTGTGGTTTAGCAAAATTAAGCATTTTTCATTAGCATGTTTGGTTTGCAACCTAATGTAAATAGTAAACTGATTAGAATTTTTATTTTATTTAGATGGCTAGGCTACTCTATTACATGTGACATTCATGCAAAAAAAAAATTAAAATAGTGAAGAGATTCTTTCAATTGAGAAATTTCAATTGCCCTGAAAACAGTGATTTGAGGTTTTTAGACATTATCCTTTCCTACTGTAGTTCATGGTTTAATGAATATATTGGCTTGTTTATGTATAATGGCAAGGCCCCTCAGTGACAACTTACCTCTATGGCATGACAACATGCCCCACTGTGAGGTCATTATTTAGTTTTTTTTTTTTTTTTTTTTCCTGGAACGTAATGGCAAAATGTTCAATTGCTTTTTTTAAGGTTTGTTTCTGAAATGGCACTACACTGCCATTGACCCTGCACTAAGGCTTAACTTACTTATTTGGGAGAAACCAATATCAAAGAAATTCTGGACCATCTTTAAACTGCTTTGTACATAATCTACAGTAACACCCTCCTGCTCATATTAAGCATTTTGACAATTAAGTCAAACTTGTTTTTCTCTTTCATTGCCCTAGACACCACAATCAAACCAGTTCATAGTTATTCTCAACTACTTCTTAATTTTTTACATTTTCTTATATATATATTTTTTTATATAAATTCCACTTAATTTGATTTTTTATTTTTTTTTTTGCACTAATCTCATCCAATAAAATTTATGTTTAATATATGTTGAGCATTATCCAAATTCAAATATGAAACGCTTTGGTGCTGCAAGTGCAGTATTTTCAGATATGTATATAGTTTAACGTTTAATAACAATGTGATATATAAAGTTAATACGGTATATGATTATACTAGAATCAAAAAATATTATATAGTTCATCATAACAGTATATAATCACATAGGCTACCATATAACGGTGTCTTTCGTTTTCATAAATGCGCCGTTGTCGACATCTAGTGTTCGCAACTGTGTAATACAGGTTTACAAAAGACTGATCTAATTAGTAAGATATGGTGGCCTTTTGTATTGAGATCAGCTTTTGAATCAAATAAACTCATATTATAATTACCCCATATACCGGAACTTTAAAGGAACAGTTAAAAAGGTTTCTTTACCAGGCAGCGTACCACTGAACAACAGGGAGGCAGCAAACTATCACAAAGCAGAATTTCTCAAAACAATAGGATACGATCACACAGCTCTTACCTTTTCTGCTGTATCTGTGCATGGCTTGGAAAAGAGGGGTATGACAATATGTTAACCTTAATTAAGCCAAATTATTCATCAGGAGAAGACTTCGAACTTGACAACTTATAAAATATTGATGGCAATTGCCAAATGATCTGGTATTTAGTTATGTGTATCATGATAGTGTACACAGTGTGCGCTTTTAGCAATAAAAATGTAATTTGCATTAATATATATATTCACTAATCATGGTTAAAGACATGTGTGATATATACAAGACTATTATTATATGTAGTCATATTCTAGTTTCTGTTTGCATAACACACCACTTTGGCCCCAAGAATTTTGGTATGCAAGTCGTTCTTAAAAATCCATAAATGCAATTTCACTAGATAAGAAACTACCAATGTAAAATCTGATATATATATATATATATATATTTTTTTTTTTCTCTCATTCATTCATTTCTTCTTAGCCATTTCCACAATAGATTTAAACCAAAAATTCCCAAATAATTTAGCTGAATATGAGGGATTAAAAAAAAAAAAAAAAAAGGTTAAAAATCCAAGGCATTTTTGTCCTGATAACTGTTAAATTCTATCTCTATTTATAAATGCATAGTTATGTGGTTGGTTTTGTATTTGACAATCAGAAATTGTCCATATTACATTCCTAGTTTTTAATCTCTTATTTTATAATCGGAAACAATTTTGTGCTACATTTAACGGGCGGTAGTTGGTTTAAAATGTATTTAATGCAATGACACTGATACATTAAGTGCTTTCTCGGTTCTGGTGCAAACTTTTGGGCTGTTGTAAAATATAGTAGCCAACAGCATTTTTCACACCAAAAAAAAAAAAAAAATTACAAAAAGAAATTGTTTTAAATGAGTAGGTTGTTCTGGTCGAGTTTCTTATTTGTTGCATTGCATGACTACATTTTATTATGAAAACGCATCGTACAGGCAACAAAATTCACATTGTCACTGGCGTTATAACTCTAAGACAGGTATCCTAGAGAAAAATTAAACAGAAATATTTGGTATAGGAATCAGCTTAGTTGGAATCTTGTGTCTACTTGGCCCGGAGTTTCACAATCCGTCATATTTATTGCAATTAAGCACACCACAATAACATTACCTTTACACATTATAGCAGGCCTAACTTGCGTTTTTCCTCATGAGAAAACAGCCCATAAAACACAAATGAAAATGGAAGGGGTCGATAATACTTAAAATGATGCATTTATGCATGTATTCTCGCTACAAAAAAAAAATAAATAAATAAATAAAAGGATAAAAAGGTTTTACGCTGGTGTGGTTAAAACTTACGTCCACAAAACGTTCACAAAATGAAACTACGAACTATGATATTTACGAACAGACGACGCGACTCCAAAAGCAACATCAATATAAGCTTACAATAAATCCGACCTCTGACAGACATGCGTCCGCCAGATTTCCTGTCAGAGGAACTCTTTTTGGCGGGCTCTTCAGCGGGTAAGCAGCTACTTCCAATTCAGTCAAACCATTGTTTTCGTCGTAACAACTGGAACCGGGAACCTATAAAATTTGTATGATTTTTTTCAAACATCAAAATATTTAATATATGTAGCTATTCGAAGGAACGTACGAACGTCTAAGTAGCCTACATTAAACAAACCTAATCCGGTTTTCTATAGGTAGGCCTATTGTACATCAACATTCAACAAGAACAACCACAAATTGATAGATAAATACAAATATGTACAGTACTTTCATACTTACAATAGGTTTGACCGTTAGAACCTTAAAATGTCATTTTGGGAACGAAAACCGCTTACATCTCTGCTCGAGTCAAAGCTTTTCGACGCGTGACGTCCAGCCAACGACGTACGCGACCAAGATATAGGAATAAATAAACAAATAAATAAGCACATAAATAGGAATAAATAGATTATAAGTCACTTGTGATTCCTCGAACACATGCACGAGTTTTTCTAACTGTGGGGGTAAAAGCTGTAGTAGCCGATGTCCTTGGAGCAGTTTTTCTCGCATTCCCTCGGCGTCAACATTTCAGATTTTAATGGAGACGATGTCTCGGAAACCGGTGTGGCAGATGGCGAAATCCTCCTCCGCTTGGCTTGCTCAAAAATCCCAGAATCGCTCGAATCGATCGACTTAATTGAGGACGGGGTTTCTATCCAGCTGGATTCAGACAGGTCTTTGGGCTTGGACTCATCCGCGCCGCCTAGCGGTGACCTCTCTGGCGCGATGGCGTCTCCGTCCTCTAAGCCAGGGACCAGGTAACTGGAGGAGGTTCTGCCCCCCACGGAGTTGGATGGCCAGCAAGACAGGACCGAGCTGGACTTGCTGCAATATTGCGGTGGCGTGCGGGGGCCCCACCCCGGCGGCTCGCCGTAATACCCCAGGGGTCTGTTAGAGCATCCCGCTCCGGGCAAGGGCAGCGCTTTAACTCCAGCAGCTGCGTACGACAGAAGGGTTGCCGCGTTACCGGCAAAATCGGCAGCCGCGGCAGCATCGTATGCCGAGGCGGCAAAGTCCAGTCGGTTGTTGGCAGGGGTGACAAACCATCGCTGCGGGGAGGCCACCGTGGTCTCCTCGGTTTGTTGCGGGGAGAGCAAGCTGTTACTAAGTGGGACGCTGCGGTCCGTGCCAGGAGCGCCTCCGACGCCAGGGTGAAAACGGGACTTGGCATAAGAGCTGACAAATTGGTCCTGCAGGAAAGAACCAGTCATGGCATATCTTGCGCTAGGCATGATCTGAGAGCGCGGAGAGTCACCCGGGGACGGCGTCAACCGATCGATGTCGCACCCTGTGTAGACACTGGAGAAAGATGGTGGACAAACACGTTAATGTTGCATATGAAAAGCGTGGCTAACCGTAAATAAACCGTTGCAAATGTGCTCGAGAGCATACGATTTTTCTCACAATTTTCTATTCTGTGCATAATTGCGCGAATAAACAAATAAGCAACTGCGCACGGTCAATCCCTATGCAAAATGCACCACATTATAATTATTAAAAAAAAAACAAAAAAAAAAAACAAACAATTGTGCTGTTTTTCTCAAAACTTTTCTAAATAAATAAGGCTGGCCAAAAAAAAAAATGATAAAGCCATAATGAGACGCCGCGAAGGGAAAGAAGATTTTAGAGCTTTGCCAGGCCAAAGCACAAAACACATGCAAATGGTTATTAATACATCGGCCAATGGGAATAAAATAAAACCCGTAATTCCTAGTTCTTGCAAGAATTGTAACTTGCCAGAATTCTGTGATTTTTATGTCCGAGAAATAGAAATGCCCAAGCACAATTACATAATATATTTAGGTTAAGCGCATAAAACAAAAGTGTAGCCGGCTTCGTGTTTTTTTGTTTTTTGTTTTTTTTGGGGGGGCCATTCTATTTAATAGCATTTAGTATGGTTAACCTTCACTACATTTTTATTGGCGAGACAGGATAGAAAAGGTAACAACTTCAACAAAGAAAAATAAACTTACGTGTCGTAATTGTCACGGAATCCCTTTGCAAATGGGTTGTGGTCAATTTTTAACTGCGTGATCTATAAATGACATGACATTCAAAAGACTTTAAAACGGATTACCTCATCAAATCAATAGAATTTTCAGAAATCAAACTTCCTTCTTACATCAGTATTTTGATATGCGGTGACCGCAATAAACTGCGTCTCCGGGAACGTGAACGTTTGCACGCGCCCGGTTTGGCTCGTATCCTCGGTTCCGTCCTCGTTCACCTGCACCACATGCAGTCGAGGCTGGTATTTATGCAGAGACTGCAGCACGACCATCTGCAGGAAATCAAGCGAAAAAACGAGAGTCAGAACATCTCCTCACGAGTCTTTACGCTCCCGTGGTTCCATTTCGAACAGCAACATTAAACTCATTTAGCTACATTTACATTAACAGTCTTGTTAGTCTATTTAAATTTTGTTCGTGGCAACATGCAAGTTAACCAGTTTAACTAATTCAAAATATTTTATTATGGCTGGAAAAATGTTACCCCTTCGTTAAAACAACAAATGTTAAGGTAGTTTATTTTACGGTTTAAGTTATCTTACCAGTAAATATACGTTTTTATATTTAGGTAAACATGAAACGGCAATAAAAAATAAATAAATAAATAAAAAACACTAACGAGATCGTTTCATTGAGCTGCTTGTATTTCCACAAAGGTGTAATGCGCACCTTCTGTAAGAAGCTATACCCAATAAACCTCTGGCTTGCTTAGTTGTGGCACCATATTTCTAGTGATTATCGTCGTTTTGATTAGAGACCGTCTCTGAATTTGATAAATAAACAGTTTAATGCATTATCACTCTGTTACCTATTTGATAATATTCAGTGCTTTGCTACAATCAGTATTGTTAAAAGCGCTATTTAAAAAAATCTAGTCAAATGTACAGCATTGTTGTTAATATTTTGTATGCAGTCTAAATGCATGCCAGTAGGGAGACTAAAATAATGAATTAGAAAATAAATATAGATAAATAACTAACCTGTCCGGTGTTGTTCGTTGCTCCTTTATTGTTGGTAAGTTTAAGTTTCCCAAAGGATATCTCTTGACGCATCCAGTGCGCACCGGTGTTTGGCGAATCCGGGTGCATGTACACTCGGTTTCCTGTTTACAATATAATTGGAATGTAATTTCCTAGCTAGGACAACAATAAAAATTATACAGTTATTTAAAACTAAACTTAAATTAATGTTATTCAAATGGATAACGCCAATAAAATATTTCGATTATTGTGATTATCATAATCATAACAACAAAAATGTCGAAGGAGTTAAATAAAACCAAATTTATTTACCTGTAACATTCGTGTCCGCTTTGCCGCACGGGACCCATTTTCCTCCTTGAAAGCGCCAATGGTTCGGATCCGCAAGAATCACGTCCACAAAAATATTGTAATGAGCCGTTGGGTCAAGACCAGATATATTGAAACTCAAAAACGGGAACATTCGCCTGAGGGTACAAAAAATGTAAAGTTTCAGCGCACTGCAGCGCTGCAAGCCAGCGTGGGTTTGAAATCTTTAAACTGAATATGAAAATATTTTCTAAAAGGATATTAAAACAACAACAACTCAAAAAAAAAAAAAAAACTAAATACGAATGTTAATACTATGAAAAGTATTTTAAAGAAATCTGAAAATATAATCTGAAAATAAAATTGTGGCTTATTGAAGACGAACACTCCATCAAATAAGAGCATAGAACATAATTTGCCCCAGTGATTTCATAAAGAATCTGAAGAACTTTCACAAAAGCTTCTATTGTGGCGAAAGAAGGTTCTTCGGATTATGAAAATATGAAAATTAATGGTTCTTTTTAAGAACCTTGACTGAATGGTTCTTCCATGGCATCGCTGTGAAACACCCGTTTAAGTACCTTTATTTTAAGAGCGAAAGATATAGAAGGAATATCAATGGTTTTAAATACCAAAAAAAGGATATATAATAATAATAACTCATTAGGTATTTGCAATACGAAAACATAATTTTGTGGAAAAGAGCCTATGGTTTGCAAACGGATAATTGCACAATACCTACCGTCCTTGCTTGGTAATAATCATCTCTGTTTGATGTCTGTGAAATTTAAGCCACAGGGCCCTGTTGCAGAGGTAAACCTGCGCTTTGCCGGGAACGAGCCCGGCCTGAGCGGAGGAAAACTGGTAGAAAGCTGTGCCTTGATACGCGTGTCCGTACTGCTGCGCGTATGGGTAGCCCGCCGTCGGATAGCCTTGAGGAGAAGAGTTACTCAGCAGACTGTTGTAGGCTCCATTCGTGATGACCGGATGATGAGCCATGTACCGGCTCGGGCTGCCGATGGAGAAAGCTGGGTGCGTCGGTCCATGCTGACTCGGGTAGGGAAACATGGTGGTGGGACTCGGCTGAACTTGACTGGACTGAGACAGGAGATACCTTTCTCCCGCAGATCCATCGAACGTGTGACGACTGTCGGCGACTCCGTCAAGATCAGGAGAGAGTTTGCCTCGCTGGACGTCCCCTGATGAGTCCTTTGAGTCGGCGAAATTGTCTGCCTCTGACTGATTCGTCATCCCAGCGGAGTTTTTTTTCAGAGGTGAACTTCTCTCCAGGTTGTCGCCGATAGATATAATAGGGTAGTCCTGCAAGGCGAGCTCAGATGCTTGTGCGTTCGGGTAGCCACTGCCCACAATCATGCATTTCTTGGAGCGCGCGAGAGCTGGCGAGATGCAACGCTCGAGCTGCATCGCTCGATGACAAATAGCAATTAACGCGAGCGCGAGAGAAAACTAACGCCTTCCTGCGGTTCGAGCTACTTTGTGCAAGACGGCAAATTAGCCAATTGACACTAGCCTGCAATCAAGAAAGGCTTTGCTTTTCAGTCCTCGGTCTGCATGGTTAATGAATCAACTTTTGCTATTGGTTAACACGTGACGGTAATTTAATTAGACAGAACTTAATTAGTGTAATCAAGAAGGCTTGCACGCCACAGTGTATTCACTTCTGCTGGTCATCCATGTTTGTATACTATAGTCTGTGAAAATTGGGGCTCTCGTGATTCTTCAGGAGCGCACTAAGTAATGCAAATAAACTCTATTGTCTTCCCTTCAAGGACATTGTGTGAAAACAGTGCAAGTCGGCAGGTTTAAGGCGAAAACTTCATTATTCATTATTTAAAGCGCTTGAAATGACACGCCTCGCGCACTACCTAAAATGTTTGCTTTATAGCGTGAAATATTGGCTTCTCTTGAATATCTGTTTACTGCTCCCAAGACATGTAAATATTTTATGTGGATGGACTACTTCAAGTTACGCATTCAACGCTTTACGCTTCAAAACATGCCTGAAACAACAAAATCCGACAGGAGACTATATAACGCATTTTGGGGGGGGGGGAATGCGTTTGTCAAAATTGGTTTTCTAATATAGCTTGAAATGATTTGTCATATCTAAAATAGCACATAAAGTAATCAAATGTCAGACTTTTATTCCCAAATACTTGGGAGCAAAGCAATAACAGCTTTGTTGCGCATCTTGTAAGATGCTGCCAATACAAGGTAAAATAAATTACAGTCATTTTGTTGTTTATTTAATTGCAACGGCTAATTGATGCTAAAATACATGCAATAATACTTTTAAATGGATATATATATACATATATAAATTATAATGGCAGCGAAAGAGAGCGAGACGTGATCTTAGGTGTTCATATGTTGGCTGATGGACACTTCTAAGGTCTGTGGATCGGAGCCAGGCCAGTTTTAAAGAACCTTTTATGCAGACATTTAATGAGATTTAAGTGACTCGCTCTCTCTCTCTCTCTACTCATAAGAACGTCCTCAAATATCCAGTTTTTATACCAGAAATGTGTGAAAGTATAAGGAAAACGTCTTCATTCGAGGGGAAAAAATAATGCACTGCAGTGTAAACAGGGGAAATGATTTTGCAATTGTTGAACGTTTTTCCAAACCGCGACGGTTAGTGGCGTATATGTATTTTACTCACAAATCACAGCCTACAGTTAGTTTTCAAAGTTTTACCTAATCACCTCTCAGTTGTGCCTTATTCTAGAGTAACACATATATCAGCATCCCAGCGGTCATCTGATAGGAGTCACGTCGTCCTCCCCCTCAGCGGCTTGAAATAGGCTCTTCTTATCAGTTCATCTCACCTGTCTCACTGGCACAACCGACTCTCTCCGCGACCGATTAGAAAGCACCGCTGAAGTCTTTGATGATGAGTGTCTGAGACCTCGCTCTAGCACCGCGTCATGTTATTCCTCGAGTTCTGGCCCTTCAAATAATGCAAAACCACGCTTAACGTCGCAGTATCAGGTTAAAACTTTCTTTTTTCTTTCTTTTTCCTTTTTTGTATACAACAAAAATGTCCTTAAAATCAAAACATTCAAATTGATTAATTTTCTCTTTAACTGCACAAGGCCCAACAATATGCACACTTATTTAACATGAATAGGAAGAATTACAATTTGGTAAATGCATAACACCACAAGTGTGATTTACCAGCATAACACATGCAACAAACACTGGGCCAAATATTGTTTTAGTTTTAGCCATTTTACAAAGTGACGGAGTAGTTTGCGCCAATATACCACAGAGTTTGATTGGGTGGCGTCAACAACCAAAAGAAATGAAAAATATTTTCTTCTAAGAGTGGTTATGCTAAACATGCACAACTATGCTTCACTGCATGTTATTATTTGCATCAAGCATGTTTTTTTCCCTGCTGTTGCAACCCACTTATCACATTACTTCTGTTTAGGGGTCGAAAAACATGATTTAATGGTTACACATTAAACATGATTTTATATATAGTCACATTGTTGTAACTTGATTACAGAGGGTTTAATATCAAAGTCAGATGAGTAAAAGTAATCTGAAGGTGTTAGTTTTATAATGTACAATTACTGCTATCAATTTTTAAACACAAATCACAGAGGACCAGAAAAATAGAGTCACAAACAAGCTCAGTTTCCCTTCATCTCTGTTGATGAAATCTTCTTGTATTAAAGCCTACATCCCATATTTAGCCACACAGGTGATACAGTGGACTTCAGTGCTCCTTATGAGGTCCTAGCTGATTCGCAAGGCAAAGAAATCTTGTGTTTAGGGGTGCAAAACAGCTTCTCTCTACTGGAAAGGGGATGCAGGCAGAGGTGAGTTGCTCCGAGATCTAATGAAGAGGCTTCCATCTCCAAGGCTAACAAGAAGGGTCATTATAACAGGGCAATGGGGTCCAGTAATCTATTCTCCTGAAACATACATGCACGGGCTTGCCTGCACCCTACCAGCAGGGCGAGCGGCCATCTTCTCATCCTCATTACCGGATTATTTGTCTTTCCTGCCTTTCTCCTCCTCTTTAATAGGCTACCGGCAGGCTTTACTCAGAGGCCTTATTGTTGAATTAACCGTGCATGCGCCTGCCTGAAGAGTTTGTTTTTCTCCCCCTACTTGTTTTTTGTCTTCTCCTTTTGTTGTGTATTAGCCCCCTGTACTTTGCACTTATTAGCGCAGTCAGTGGCCACAATCGCCGAGGGGCCGTCGTGATTAGGAACGGTAAGGCCAGCCGCTCCCTCAGGGGGTCATTGTGTTGGATGGAGAGCTTTTCCATCATCAGGTGGGTACAAACATATTGTGCTGACCAGCTGTTGTGTTTGAGTTGCATGTGTGTGTCTAACGAATTTCACTAAATGTTTTTCTATTATAAACCAGAGCAGAATTGGCGAGAAGATCCTGAGAAGATGATAATCTAATGACCTGGAAGTGATGATATTGAAAGAACCTCTAATAAAGCCTCACCTGCGAAAACAGCTTGTATAGATGACATCAATCTCGAGGTGTTTACCCGAGGTCACGTCGCAGATTCTTCACTATGGTGTTCATTAGTCATGCAATGCCTGGATCGAAACATAGTGCAATTCTGATGCGACCTAAACCAAGACAATGCCAAGGGCAAAATATTATTACCTAAAAATCACATATTAAAGTCGAATCACATCACAGATTCTTCATCACAGCATTTATTAGTAATGCAATGCCAACAACTGCCTTGATAAAAAATCAGCCAAACACAGGTTGAAGCTCAATGTAAACAAGGTCAAGACAATGCCAAGGACAAAATATGTTAAACAAAATAATTAATTAAAAAAAAAATGTAAAGGTTGGGTCATATCACTTCACCACGATGCCTAGATAACCATGGCAAACGTATCCAATGTGAGCTAAATCAAGACAATGGCAGGAACAAAATATAAAGATTATATATTGATTATTTTTTTAAATAACTTTTTTTTTTTTATAAAGGTTAGGTCACATCACAGATTGTTCATCACAGCATTCCTTAATCATGCAATGCCAACAACTGCCTTGATGATAAAACCAAACATCAGATTGAAGCTCAATGCATTCGATGCAACTAAAATCAAGACAATACCAAGGACAAAATATGCGAAACATATATTGAAGGTTTTTTTGAAGGTTGACTCATATTGCAGACATTGGATGCCTAGATGAACATGGCAAACATTGAACCTGAAAAAAAAAATGGATCCAATGTGAGCTAAATCAAGAAAATCATGAAAATATATATTTTGAAAGGTTGGGTCATATCACAGAACCTTCATCACATAATTTTTCATGCAATGCCAACAAATGCCTTGATCATAAAGCCAATCATCAGACTGAAGCTCCATGCATTTGATGCAACGGAAGTCAAGACAATGCCAAGGACAAAAGCTAAAAATTATTCACTGAAGTTTTTTTTTTTTAAAGGTTCAGTCGTGTCGCAGATTCTCACCAAAGCATTTATTACACATGCAATGCCAACAAAGGCACAGATGAACAACCCAAAAAATTAATTATAATTTAATGTATCAACTGCAAACCTCGAATCAACACAAAGCCAAGGACAACATCTCATATTAAAGTTCTTGAAAGCTGAATGCTATTGCAGATTCTTCACCAGGGCATTCATTAGTCATGACCTAAATCAAGACAGTGCTGGACAAACTACAAACTATTATTACCTGCAAATCACACATTAAAGTCAACAGCTACTTTCATGAATAAGCCAAATATCAGACTGAAACACAGTGCATCTAATGTGACTTAAATGAAGACAATGGCAAGTTCTAAATTTGGAAATCACATATTAAAGTTTATTTTGCAGATTCTTCACCACTGCATTTATTAGTTGTGCAATGCCAACAAACGACGAAGTGAAGCCAAACATCAGATTGAAACAAAATACATCTAATGCATTCGAAACCTAAATAGTTTAGATAAAATAATTTTTGCGCTTGTAGCAGCACAAGGTCATGAGTTTTGATTCCCAGGGAATGCATGAACTGATTAATTGCATACCTTTAATTCAAGTCATCTGCCAAATGCATTAATGTAAATGTTAGAAAAAGATCATATATTAAAGTTCTTGAAGGTTGGTTAAGGACCGCACAAATCAAGAGGTCCTGTCACCAAGGAACATGTTTGCCAGCCTGGTCTAATCGAATCACTGTCAATGACAGATTGAGGCAGCTTCTGTAAGTGAGCACTAGTCTAGGGACTTTACCTAATGCCCGGTACTGTCACATCAATGATGTGGTCACCGCACAGCAAATGACAAAGAAATTATTGCCAGTCTGGATACAGGGACAGTGAAGGCCATCCCAGTCAGAAGAGATTGCTTTCTTTAGAGAATATAAGAGGAAGACGGTAAGCTGATGGACCAACTCGGCGAGAGGCTGAGGTTATTTGCCATTCATGACAGGTAGTGGCTTACATTACAGTGGCACTAAAAATTTCATGGGAATGCATTTAAGATGGCCCTTGAGTTATTTATAAGTTGTTTGCCAGATGCCAGATGAAATTCATACGAAGAAGTCAAGCCGAAATATAATGTCTTTCTTTGTCGAATCGAAAGAATATGCACAGGGCACGTTCTAATCAACGCCTCAGCTCTCTAATAGGCGCGGGCTGCATTGTTTGATGCTGACATAACCACTGACCGCCGTGGTCCCCCGCGGTCGCAGCTGAGGCCTGTCAGAAAGCATCAGGCAGCTCTTTGGAAAAGAAAGACGGCTGGTGGGCTGGCGTGGGCTGTGTGGACAGTTGTGGCTTTTAAACCCTTATTAGCCCCTGTGCAGACGACTCCGGTCCCATGTCGTCCCTTGAGATGCACTCCCACACCTCTCATTATTGATGTCCTTTTAGGTCTCCTGCTCAGGTGTCACCGATGTTCTCCTTGTCATATCTAGCCCAGCCAGATTTGAAAGTTGGCCATTTAAAAGTGCCTTGTTCACTCTTGGATTGATGCAAAATCGACATTTATGCCGGCCTGATTGCCGTTTCGCCCAATTATCTGTGCCCTCGTTTCATGGTTGACTCGAGCCGGTCTGTGATATTATTATGCGTGCAATGTTCGGTTATTTACAATGAGTTTTACAAGCAATAAGTTTCCCGAGTTTTTAAAAGGTGTTAATTGAACAAATGCACCTAATTAAAGTAAATCAATAAAAGTTCTTTAACACAAAAGGTGCATCGGAGAGAGTAAATTAGAGCAATTTATTGGCTTTATTTTCCACACCTGACACCACAAAACCAAGGCTAATGAGGACAGTGGCCTTTCAGGTGTGCAAAAGGTCTGTTCGGTTCACTTTTGCGACAGTATAGCTTTGCTGAACTTGAACCTGGTCTAATTATGATGTCCACATAATCTGCAATAACAGACCAGTGCACACCAAATTAATTCACGTTTTAATTAAGAATTATAATAAAAAATAATAATAACAATAATAAATAGCTGTTGCTACCAGCATTGGCTTGTTCTACTTTTAGCTTTCCCTATAGCAAGTCACTCCAGAGCTGATGCACCTTGAAGGAAAAAAAACAAGAAGCCTCTTGACTTTTCCAGATGAAAACATCTCAGGTAATGACATTTTCACATGAATACTGTTCTGTATGCGTTTACTCCTTTTTAAAACAAAAGAGGGCTAGTGAATACATTATACTGTTTCTGTTCTAAAATCTACTGAGCACCTATAATATAGTGAACATTTTAAGGCATTAAATGCACACGTCCAACATAACTATGACATACTGATGAAAAATGTTTTAAGTATTTTTTGCTACTATTAGGCTTAAAAATAAGACAAAAATTGGGGCTTAAAAATTGAAATAAAAAATCCTGATTAATATAGGTTTTTACAGTACAAATGGATTCTGAGTGTCTTATATTTCCATCATACAAACACAGGGTTTGTCTATCTGTGTCTAAAAATTAAATACCAATAAATAAATAAATAAAATCAATACTATTGAATATAGTATTGAATACTTATGCAGGACATTTTTTTAAAGTATTTTCTTCCAGGACATTATCTGTGCAATCCTCTAAAACACAACACAATGCAATGCATATTTCAAAATATGGTTAAAACACCTGTGAAAAATCAATACGAAAACGTACTTCAGATTAAACCCTTGGTCTTATTTGTATTGACCTTTTGTAATGTTTATTAGAATGTCACATCACTGCCTTGGCAACATATCAAGCTACTGAAATAAATGAGGCTTGCTAGGTTTTTGGTGCTCCTGGGTGACATTTTAAAAACACCATAGGTGTTCATTTCGTTTGTACAGTGACATGATTTTACCAGTTTAGCATGATGACGCCGTATATGAAACTGAGTGTACCTGCTGTTTGCTAGATCAGCAGTTTTATATTCATCACAGCATTAAAGATGCACAGATAAATTTATTTCTCACATCTATCGCACTGTCAGCCGACCCCACTGTACAGGCAATGCGAAGCTAAATCACTGATGTGTAATACAGGGCTAAACGATGGTGAAGATATAATATCACACACTGAAGAAAGGGCCTAATGTCCCAACTAAAACCGACTTTTATCACCTGCAACTGACCTGTTATCAGCCGCTCAGTGTGTCGCTAGTCTCCTGAAATATTTATCAGGCCGTATGACCCAGGAAGTGCAACGGGGGTTTGTGACCATTTTGTTGTTGATGCTGCCGCTCGCTGTCAGACGTCTACAAGTGAAGAACATCAGCAAGTGTCCCCTGCAAGCCCCAAGTCATGAAAGATTCAGAGCAAGTCTACTTTTTAAGCCATTTCTGATGAAAAGCTTGGAAAAATAAAACTGACTTATGCCAAATGAATATCACTGAGTTGCTGTGATTGTGGCCTTTGATGTTTGCGGGTCGAAATTATTTATAAAACTTAAGACAAGCGATGGCTCGAAGCGGGTGCATTTTTCCATCAGCCTCCTTGGAGGATTTCAGCATATTTGCCCAGACCCTAAACGATAAAAAAAACCTTTCTAGCCTCTGTGCCTCTGTGTTTCTAGCCTTTCCACAGCAAGCAATGGATCTTAGAATATATATACATACATATATGTTCAGTTCTAGCTGTCCTGAGCTGTGCAAGCTTTGGCTGGTTGTCAGAATTGCATGTAAAGTAAAACATTAATGCACCAAACGTTATTAATGGCTGGAAAAGATTTTGCATTCATAGTCTCTGCAGAATTGTAATTTAGTGTACATCCTGCACTGAAAAAACCACTGCAAAGCACTAGGTTGAGACAATGGTCAAACACAAATTTTTATTCAATGCATAACAACAATGCAGATTTGTGCAGACTTCTGGGGGCGGAGTGGGGCACTAAAATCCACCTGGAAAGACAAGTACTTCAAATAGTGGCATAAAGCATGCTATGATTCAAACGAACCAAAGTGAAAATTCAAAACATACCCTGTATCATTGCTAGGAACACATGTATATGAATAAATGGCTGGATGTGCAATATTTAAATGCAATGACACCTCTCTGATGCAAACAAACAGTTTCCATCCATGCACCTGTCAAAACCCATATTGAGCAATTTTCACGACAGCAATCGTGGCATTAGTGTAGTACATTTGAAATCCTCAGTAACACTCAAGGAAAAGCGTTGTCCTTGTGCTCCATCTATAAAAATGAACCCTTAGCCAATTTCTTTGAGCTGGGTAGTACGCCTGCCTCCTCCTCCCCGTGGCAAAGTGAAATGGAATTGCCTCTCACATTCAAAGACAGCTCAGTGGAGGTGATAATAGAGCTACTCCCTGCTGTCTACAGCCAGGAAATAGGAAAGTGGCATATGGGGCCAGGAACCAAACAGAACAGGAGATACAGCCTGGCAAGGAGGAGGGAGGGGGACCAAAGGAAAGGTTAATGATCATTCCAGAATTCTAGCGGGAGAAAGTCTTCTTGAAGTTGAGAGAGTGGGGGAAGGGGAAGAAAGAATCGAGTGCTTATTTCAGAAACGTACCATCATCGTATAAACACTCGTCAAATTAGATGTGACTTTTGACGACCGAATGCAATATGAAGACATTGTGATGATTATTTTGCAGCCAAAAGTGTGATGCATTTTGTCTACCTTACGCAGAGTAATACATTTTCTTTAGTTAACTGTGCATTTATTGTACCACTATATAATATAAATAATACAGGTCAGCTTCACAGGAAAATAGCAGAACCAATGATGCAAATTCAAATGAAGCAAGGAAATAGTGTCAGGTTTGCTTTTGTTGCTTGTTGCTGTTGTTACACAATTCAGTTCAAAAACAACATCAGCATTAATTGTAAAATGAATCAATTATGAGACAAATTCAATTCAACTTTCAAATTTCTTTCTTGTGTCTCATGTCAATATTTTGTATTTTACAATATTTACAATATTTGACTTAAACCAAACATTTGAATTGTGGATTGTTTGAAACGTATTGGATTACTTTGAGAAACAATCATTATTTTCCCATTTGGTGATGCAAGTGGCATTGCAATTGCATACTTTCTCTTTTAAGTACAACAAAAGAAACACAAAACTTACCTTGAATTGCCCGTGGTCCTTCCAGAGAGCCTACATCGCCATCTGAAACCATTCTGCTTATTTGTGCATGCAAACTTCCACAGGTAACACTGCCCAGGTCTGCCTGTCAACACACAACAACACTATGGACTCATGCTGCCCTGAGAGTGACAAGACACCATCTGAAACAACTGGTATAAAACGGACAAACAAGGTCTGAGGTTTTACGGGGTGCGAAAAGAAAGCCCAAAACAATAGACAGTGATTAAAACGGCTCTATTATGCACTGGTGCAAACATGAGCAAGCCGAGACTGCAGAGGAAGGCAAGAGAGCATTAGCAGACAGAGAACTCGCTTGCAGTTACTCACCCTGTTACCACACCTTGGCCGAGGCAGTTTGTAGCCTCTCAGCACTTCAGAGCGGATAGCAGGCCTTTAAGTATCAATTAAACTAGCAGTGGGATTAGCCACCTCATCATCAGGCAATTTGCACTGTGTTGCTCCTCTGCTGTGCCTTTGTTCGCATTCATTTGAGGCGTTTTTTAATCTCTCTTCGATGACAAAGGTATTTGAAGAAGCAAATGACAACTGTTGAAGGGCACAGTTGAACTGTTGAGGTGCTCGAACAGATAAGAGTTCGCTCCATTTCTGTTCTTATGTGTGTGTATGCATGAGCACACGCATACATGCTAACAGGCCAGATGTAAACTGTAGATAATCGATGGTGCACTTACATAAACATGTGAAGGAGCACACCAATACCATATGCATATGCACATATAGGACACATGCCCACATGCATATCTGCATTTACATTTATATATTTGCATCACTTATGGAAAGTAACTTTCATTGCATTCAAGGTGATTGTTAACCCTAAGTTTAGGAAAATCAAAACAGATTGCACACCTAAGACTAAAATGATCAAATAAATAAAGCTTGAAATGAGCCTGTATGTTCAGTTATATGCCAAAGACAGAGCTAAACATTCTAAAATGTGCATTAACATTTGAGACAATAACATGAATACTGCATGCATGCATATTTCAGTCTTTGGTGTGCTATTGATTTTGGTTTTTGTCAACTCAAAATTTTGATGTGTGTACTTTATTGGTTGTATTTCTTAATTAAATTGTAATCAGTATTTTTTGTCTTACATCGATTTAACCAACAGCTACTTTCTGAAAGCATATTTTTAAAGTTGGGAAAGGGTTGTGATACCATCTAAATTGAATCTAAAGTTTATGAAAACCAACATTGACAGCACACCTAAGACTGCAAATATCCACTACAATGATTGATTATAATTTGCACTCAGTTACCTGAAAAACACATGACTTTGGCATACGCTCATATCTGCATTACAAAATT
The DNA here is from genome assembly GCA_032359395.1 of Enteromius anoplus. Taxonomy (NCBI): domain Eukaryota; kingdom Metazoa; phylum Chordata; class Actinopteri; order Cypriniformes; family Cyprinidae; genus Enteromius; species Enteromius anoplus. The sequence goes on from JAUMHG010000048.1 coordinate 1,637,949, forward strand.
AAAATATAATAACCCTTTAGTGCCATGTTTTACACTGCAGTGAAAAAAAGCAAGAAAAAAAAGCATACATATGTACAAAGAGAACAAATATACAAACATGCAGTATGAATTTCTGCATGCGTGTTTTTTTTTTTTTTGCAGGCTACTTTTACATTAGCTTATTGGTGCAGATCTTTTAAAGGAAATTTTAATGCAAAGCCCACGATAGTACGTTTAAGATGCAAAAGTAATATTGACCCAATGTGAAAAGAGGCCTGCTTGGGCAGGGGGGTGGAATCGAACTCAGGTCCAGACCAAGCAATCGAATCAAGAGTGAAAACAGCCTCAAAGACTTGCATTTCCCCATAAGGCTTTGCAATCAGGCTTCAGGCCACCTGCAGTCGCAGACATGGGGTTCAGGTGACATATATGTCATAGAGACAACATTCATCTTTCAGGAGCCAAATCTCACCACAACGAGTTATCACCAGAACGCAGAGGTGACATGACAGGGCCTTCAGAGGCAGATCGATCAATAACCTCCAGAGCATGTACGCTTTCCATCTCAGCGAGATCAGAGTCTGGCAGATGTCAGCTTTGGATGTTTCTCTGAGAAGCTCCAATACTGAGAGCAAACTTACGAAAATCAAAATAGATTCACACTGTCAAGTTTTAATGTAGTATGCTAGATATGCAGAAACAGATGATCAATGCTCTGCTATCTCTGCAGGAATTCAAATTCAAATTGTTAATGGTATGTTATTCTCTGCAGTGAATGGTTGCATCAAAGTGAGAGTCCAAACAGCTGATAAAATCATCCCAATAATCCACAAGTAATCCACACCACTGCAGTCCATCAATTAACATCTTGAGAAGTGAAAAGCTGCATGTTTCTAAGAAAAAAACATTGATTTTAAATATGAATTCATAACGCATAATGACCCTTCTTCCAATTAAAAAGTGTATGTCCTGTTGTCATCACACATCAAAATTCACCCATATATGTTTACAACTTGTAAATCATGCTTGATCCATTCACTTTTCCCTCCTGATTCAATTGAGCTTTTTCACTGCATGGCGAAAGCAATATAATGGATAGAGGAAGTAACGGTTCAAAATTAGAAACATCTTATTGATTTGATTTGTTTCTTATAAACATGCAGCTTTTTTTCTTCCCAAGACATTACCTGATGGACTGGAGTGGTGCGGATTACTTGTGGATTGTTGTGATAGCTGTTTGGCACCTGATTTTGACAGCACTCATTCACTGCAGATGATCCATTGCTGATCAAGTGATATAATGCTACATTTCTACAAGTCTGTTCTGATATAGAAAGAGACTCAAACTCATCTACAAATTTTCATTTCATGGTGAACTGTTCCTTAAACATAAGTTTCTCTCATTAATACACCTTTTATGTAATGGATAACACTTTTGAAGGGGAATGTTGTGACAAATTGTAAAAATATGTATTTATTATTCAAAAACACTGATGTTCAAATAAATGTAAAAAAGTTAACAAATACGTAACATTAATGAGGTACGATGAAAATGCAATAGCAACCTTCTCATTAAAAAAATATAATGTAGTCCACTATTTACAATTTGCAATGCAAATATCATAGATTACATATCCAATGTTAAAAATGAATGTCAGATTTTCACATTTTAATAATATTTTTTGTTAACTTTATTACTACTAAGACTAACAATATACACAATTAAGTTTAAATAGACTATGTACATTGCTTGATTCAGGTTGAATTCTCTGCCAAATTTTAATGCTCTTAGAGTGTTTGTGAAATATAAACACAGTGCTGCCACGCAAGAGTAAAAATAAATGAATGTTGAAAAAGGGCTCTTGCATTACTAATACTGAGGCTACTAAACCAGTCTCATGTCATTGGCTTTAGGTTTAGCATCTTTTTGGCTCCTCTATCAACATTGTCAGGCCTACACATGATGAAATCCAAGCCATTGCTGAAATATTCAGCACTGAGGTTTTTATTTGTCCCTGTAGAGAGACAGTGTATGATTTAGTAATGCAGATGGAAGAGGCTGCCAGCACACATCTCTCTCTCTCTTTCTGCCATCATGGCTGAGGAGCTGAGATTTCTGGATGGCACTAACATAAGCCATGTTTGATAGCTGTCCAGCGTCTGTGTGCCGTTTAGATATCTGCAATCATTCAAACCTAAAAATATAAAGCAGGCACAAACATTTTAATATTTCATATATTTCATGTCAGTTGCACTTAAATGCAACATTATTAAATGTTAATCTATAGAATAGGTATATACCATATCGTATTTAACATTTATACATATAGTGGATGCTTTTGTCTAAAGTGAAATGCATGCAAGTGCATAAATGCATGTGGGGATTTTTGGCTAATAACATTCCATCACAAAGAACAGTTTCCTTAGAAAACAGTCTATTTTAAATGTCTATGCCATTAAACCAGATGTGTTAATATTAAAAGTTGTTAAAAATGTGACATCAACACACCTGTTTAGCAAGAGTGTGGCTCTGTCATGATAATAGTTCATCTGAAAGAGAAAACTGAACACTTGCAAATTATGCACACAATTCATTATTGGTAGTATTTATTTTGTGCTTAATAACAGTGCATTTTAAAAGAATAGTTTACCCATAAAATGAACATTTTGAAAATGTAATCTGAAAATTACTCAGGTCATTCAAGATATAGATGAGTTCGTTTCTTCATGGGAACATATTTGGAGAAATGTAGCATAACATCACCTGTTCGCCAAAGGATGCTCTGCTGTGAATGTGTACCGTCAGAGTGAGAGTTAAAAACATCGCAATAATCCACACCACTCCAGTTCATCAATGAACATCTGTTGTCAATTGTGAATTGAAAAACAGCATTAGTGTAAGTGTTTCGACTTCAAACCATCATTAATGACTAAAATATGAGTCTATTTGCAATATTGCTTCCTCCAATAAAAAAAGTCATCTTGTTTGAATCAGGAGAGAAACCTGTAAGCAAAAACAGTCCAAGCCTGTCCTAATCAAATATGCAAGTGGATTTGGATGTGAGCGACAGCAGGAGATTAACTTTTTCACAGGAGGAAGCATTATCATGGATCATGGAGTCATATTTTGGTCAGAAGCAGCGGTTTGAAGTAAAAATGCTTTGATGGATTTGTACAAATACCCAGCTTTTGACTTAACAAGATGTTAACTGGTGGACTGGAGTGGTGTGGATCACTTGTGAATTTTTGTGATTAACAGAATTTCTCCAAATCGGATCAAGAAACAAACTATTTTTTTAAAATATTTTTTTGTTCCCTGACTGAACCCACAACCTTGCCGTTACCAGTTTTGTTCTCTACCATTTAGATTAACTGGAATAGTGCTAATTTAAGTTTACAGAAATCAGAGGTCTTTAAAAGGAACTTCAGATGAGAAATAATGGATTTCTCAGTACTTTTCACACCTGCTTCTCAGCTTTAAATCCAAACTTGGCATTTATATCTGGAGTTGGTTCATCAGCACAACAGCAAGACTAGTGAAATGACCACGACTCTCATTTTCATCCTCTTGCACACACACCCGCTCTATTGTGTACACAGCCAATGACTGTACGATGAATTTGACGTGACCTACGGGACGCAAACACAATAGAACGAAAGCAGGACTCTTAGGAAAACAACAGAAGCTGTGGGTGCTCAGGAGGTGTGGGGTCCCTAACGTACAGATTAGGGTTGTGGGAGCACTTTGCAGGTTGTTGTCGCAGAAAAGCCAGCGGAGAATTGCACTACCTCATCCCTAGATAGACGAGTGTGTGAGCAGGCTAGGCAACAAATTTGTTTTGCACTAAATTAAAAGACCTAAGAAAAGGAAAAAGTCTTTAGAATCTTTAGAATCCTATCAATTAATTGGTCAAAGACAAAAAAACTTTGACCAAAAAAACTGTGATGCTGCTTTAAATTGTTATATCATATTTATATCACATTTACATATCATATTTTCGTTTGAATTTGTACATACACATTGTTATACTGAATGACAATATTATTTAATCCCAATTTTAACTTTTTATTCTCCAAAAACATATTTAAAACTTGAAAAGTAGACACTTTACTTACATTTTAAGTGCTGTCTATTGACATAAAATCACTTTTGTCAATTTCTCTTGCTTCGGACATCTTTTCATATATTTGACCCATATATATATCTTCAAGATATAAATCAATTAACACACACACACACATATATATAAATATATATATACATATATCAATACAAATAAGATAAGACATAGATAATAATAAAGCACAATAAAAGGCTATAAGGCTGTTTCTTGTTGTATAGAACAAAAAGCGTACTTGCATTCATAATATAACACAGCCTCGCTTGTTACTTTATTGAGAGACAAAAAATAACTGTTACTTGCTTTTGCTTGTTTTTTATAGCACTTTTGATGTCAGACTTTATTTGATTCAGCCTAATTTAAAGTTACACAAAGAAAGACTTGTGTGCTTCTTCGCATGAAAAAGCCTGATGAGTGAAACCCTAAAAATAACAATAAAACTAAAAAATAAATAAATAAAACTCTTCAGAAATAGTTCCTTGTACTATAAAATACACTGCTACTTTTAGAGCTGTAAAAAATCAACAACAACTTACTGAAAAAAAAAAAAAAAAAAAAAAAAAAACATTTCCTGAAACTAAACTGCAAAAATGAGCCATCTTGTGTGTTGTTGATATCAGGTGAATACATTAGCACATGTAATTCATCCTGAGGTAAGGAGGAAGAAGTATATGACAGCCTACTACTATTCTTCAATGCTTGAAGAACTAACAATAATAAGTTTATTTTGAAAACTCCTTGCGAAACATGATTGTAAAAATGGACTTTGGGTGCAAAAAAGAGCGAAAGAGTAGCTTCGGGAACCCAAACAAAACGTTAGAAAACCCAATGTCCAACTTCTGATTCACTGCTATTACATTTGACCCGGTCTGTAGTATTTTGTGAATCATCGTTGTTTGGGAGACTTTCAAGGAACTAAAGGTTTCTGATAGTCGGTCGTTTAATGGCCTGTGCCGGTTCAGACGGAGCATTAATGATTTTGTCCTCCCACTAATACCGCATGAGGTGTCAGTCATACACTCCGCCGCCTGCCAGATTACATCCACTTTCAATTTTTTCACGGCCAGATGGTTTCTTCACACTGCATACATAAATGAATGCGGGTGTGTGGACCTCCATAGCACGGATCACATTCTCTTCGCTCGTCTCGTCGATGAGGCGAGTTACGATCTCGCGACCTCGGAGGTGAGCGGGGCCCCGCTTTAAAAGACGTGTTAAAAGACGCGCGGCCCTCATCCGAACGCCACTCGCGCCTCGGAGTGTTATGCTCGTAGATGTAGTATAAGGCACGCATTTGCGAACGCTGTTAGACAGATCGCATCACCTTTGGCTGCGGTGTGAACCTCTATCAATTATGTATCTTTCCTTTGATGATGGCATTCCGTTAGAATAGTTGCTAATGAATCGCGAAACGACGCGGTCGCGTGGCGTGCACGTGGGCTATTCAATTGCGCCAAGATTGACGTGAGGACGCGGGCCGAAAAAGGTGTTTCAGATGGGGCTTCCAGTCATTAGGACCTGGCAGCGGTGCTTCTCTCTTACTCTCTCTCTTTCTCGTTCTCTCTCCTACCTGTAAATGGACTCGGAGGAAAAACAGTGACGGAGCCCGGTGAGAATTTCACTGGGGGCCTGAAAATTCACACCCGCCCAAGGTGTTGTTTAGGCGTCTGATAAACATGTGAGAAAATAATAGGCTGGAGAGGAGTGGGTGCTTCAACCAAGGAGACCAGTGTCAAGATCTAGATTTTTGAATAATTAACTTTGTGATCAAGACGATATCAGTCTGTTAGTCTTCATTTGTTCAATAGGAGCAACAAAGAGAGGAAGAGGGAGAGGGAGCCAGGCATGAGAGAGAGAGAGAGAGACGAGAGTGTCTTGGAAACCAGAGTTGTGGATCTAATTGAGGCTGCAAGCGGCCATATGGGCTAGTGTGAAAATAGCAAACGCTATCAGTAACGCAGAAATACGAAAGGGGAAAAAAAGAAGAACAAGTCGAAGAATATCTTCGATGCAGCCGGAGCCAAAAATCCCTCCAGCTGTAAGGACAAAACGAACATGTTTCTCCAAGCCATCTTTGCTATTCTGATCGCGCCGTTCTTCGCGACATGCGCTATGAATGACTGAAGCGGCCTTAAGATGCTGAAACGCACGCATGCCAGCCATAGGAAGCAGGCCAAGAATGAAAAACAAAGTGCATGTGAGCCTCTCCTCCCAACGCGCCTGATGTTCCGAGGCTGCCTGTTATCCGAGGTGTTAATTGGCAAATTCGGTACAAGTCAAGAGCGTGTTCCCTGCCGTCCTCGCCCAGCTAGGCTAGGTCATTAAGCCGAGAATGGATTCTCTCATGCTGCCTTAACCCTTGCGGCGCATTGTATCTCTCCCTTCCCTTCCTCCTCTTTTAACCACCTAGAAAGGAAAGGAAAAAGGCATATATATATATGCTATATATGAATGCATCACGAAACAGACCTGCGCAGTGCATCATTATTTCATTAATGCTTCCGAAAGGTCAGCGGTGTCACACAATCGCAGCTCGCAACGGTGTTATGAATAAATTTGCATGAGATGGATGGATGGATGGCTGGATCGCAGTGCGTCTTGAGATGCATTCGATCAGCGAGCACAATTGCTGAGAATCGAACCCATCGTCTTGGCGTCGCAAGCGAACACTAGGCTATATATAAAAAACTTTTTTATTGGCATCTGTAAGTCCGTAAAGATCCTTTAACTGAGTAATTAGGGAATGTTCTGACAAGGTTCTTTCAAACTTATAATCAAACAACATTACTAAAACATTCTTTCAGAATTATTTGTTTTTTAATAATGTGATAAATACGTGAGCACAAAACGTTAGTTTTAGCTACTCAAATCCGTTATTTGTTTTAAAACATTCACAGAACTCTGACAATGTTCTAAAAACGTTCTGCCAAAGTTATGAACAAATGTTCTTCCGATATCATTAACAGAACGTTAATTTAGAATTTTCTGGTATTAAGTTCTTTTCTGAAATCGGTTTATTAGTAATATGTTCACGTAACACGCAAAGCTAACGTTCATAGCTTAATTTTGCAACATGATAATATAATGCTCCCTTAATATTCACATAACCAAACATAAGTTTTCGTACATTCAAAAAATGACGTTGATAGCTCTGATTTGAACATTCTTCTAAAAAAAAAAAATGTTGGCTGGGAAAATCTATGGAATGTTTTTGCACAAAAGGTTCTATAGGGTATCAAATGTTCTTCTTCGCTGTTCACTGAAAGGTTTTTGGACATCAAAAAATGGTGCATTGCATCGCGTTTTGGGAGATTTATATTTAAAGCATCAAACCGCATGAATTTAATAAGCTTTAACGGAAGCCTAGGACGGTCTAAAAGGCCTTCCTTTCTGCTGCTTCCTCCTCAGAAACGGTAGCATCCTCTGGGGTTCCGGGTGCGATCTCACCAATGCCTCTGTCATCACTTGCTGTGACTGCCAAATCCGTGCTCCAGAATCGGGGGGCTCGAAACAAACACACACAGCAGACAGGACTGCTCAGAGACCTACGGAAGGCAGCCTTTCGCTTCAACACATTTCGCCTGACATGAGGAGGATTCGCATCGCATCCTGAACCGAGAGGGACCGGCGCGTTGCTTGTTGGGTAACATGTAAACTGCGGGGTGGCCCTATCCTCTCTTGCCCTTACATTTGGTCTGCATCCCATGCATTCACATTTGTTTATGTAGGAAGTTGTTGATTGTCTGCACGACTTCGATATGGAGAGATGGCCATCGAGGCATCGGGTAGCTAGAAAATATTGGCCAACTGACCCGCAACACCTGCTAAGATCTGCTCTTCTTACAATGCACATTTCTCAAAGGTGCATGAACAAATTAAGAGTAATATGCAATTGTCAAAATAGATACACTCTTAAAAACAAGGCTTATTTTTGGCACATATACATCCACTGAACTTTACAGTAGAAAAAGGTTATTTTTTAATGTTCTTAAATCTAAGAAAAAATATATTTTATTTTTTTGGGACAACCAAAAAAAACGGTTCCTCCATGCAATTTTATTTATTTTAAAAAGCTTATCTTAAAAAAGCTCAATCTGAGGCATACTGCGCTTTTTTTTTTGGAAACAGAAAAATGCAAATATCTTAGCTATAGAACTACAAAGTCCTGAGAAAATGGCATAGTAAAATACATGCCAAATTTAAGAAAAAAGTGACAAGAGAATGACACCTGACTCAAGATTTCACAACAAACATAAATTGATACTGCGATTAAATCCTCATTTTTCAGGTGTTTGCAAAAAGAGGCAACAGCACAAGCAGTCATCATAAACACTGCACACAATTCTGTGGGAATATACTTCCTCTGATCAAACTTTGTCAGTGGTGATGCTGAGACTGCCTCTGACTTCCTGTTAATTAACACTACATATTAATTCCTCCATCTTTTCCCCCCTCTCCTCTCCCAGACTGTTATTTGGCAATAGTATGGCAGTGCTGCAGACACTGAGTTATACTCAGCTTGTGGTTATTTGGCTGTAAAAAAAACTAAAATAAAGATCACATTAAGTATTATTTTTCTTTAACAGGAAGATGTGTAAAAGAAAGTTTCTGATTCTTAAAATGCCTATTATTATTATAATAAACATTTGTTTTTCTATGGTTGTCGATGGCTGCTCAATGGATTAATAAAACTCTGTATGCACAATCTGCTTGAACAAAACTAAATTTAAAAGAGAAAGAACAAAAAACAAGGTATTATTATTAATCACGTCATGGACGCCAAACAAATAAATTCAATGCATCCTCTCTGTGATGTCATTACAATTTCGATGCAGAAACATTATTCCTGCTATGGTAAAGATATTGTAAAAGCTATGATGTCGCAATAATGCAATTAAAGTCGTGCAGTGACTCAATTAAACGTGTTAACAGTTGGCTAGTTTATTCGCCGCTGTGAACGAAAAGAGTAAATCTAGACTGGTATATAATCTGATTTGTAATTTCCGTTTGCATATTAAACATTTTAGTATTTTAAAGAAATGTGGCTGTTTTTTCCGAAAGTATGGGCTGATACATTGTTAATAAATAAAATAGGAGTTTATTTCTCAAAGAAAATTATAATATAAAGAGAAAGCGAATATAGAACAATTCTGTATTGATAATAATTCTCACAATGATATCTTCTATTCTTAGTGTGTCTGTTCTTTATGTGGTAGCCTTCTAAACTTAAAAAAAAAAACGTATTTCCCAAGATACATGAACGATGTTCTGCTGCTATAGGACATAAGGAAACATTAATTGAGGAAAGATTAGACGCAAATAAAACAGCAACAGATGTTTCAAAGTATACTAATTTAATATCATTATCCGTGTCCTCATTTCTGTGCTTAACGGTAAGTAGTATCGAAATTAATTCAATTAGAATGCTCTACATTTCCAACATGGCTTCATAGTTTATATCATTAAAGTAAGAGATAGATCGATAAATAGATGTTGTAGGTTGATATTAAATATATATATATAGTTTATTATAATTGTATAATTTTATACATCTTTGTATATCTTTATTTTATTATGTAAATTGTATTATTATAGACATATATTTAGATATATTTTAAATTAGTATTCCAGCAGTGCAGAACTTTTATTGGAATCCTTTTACTTGAAGAAACCTTTTGGCTCGTTCACGCGTTTGGTGGAACTTGAGCCAACACCAGGTCTCTCTCTCTCTCTCTCTCTCCATCGGTTTTCCTCGCGTTGGAATGAAGCTGGTGACTCGCTGTTTTTCGCTGAACTGTGCGGCGGCGGCGGCAGCGCGGAGCGTCTGATTAGCATGCGGCAATAATGAGGGTGAGCCGGGTTCCATTGTTCTAACACCTCCCCTCTCCTCCGCAGCAATCTGTCAGCGTTCAGCCTCAAATGCTGCTCTCCACAAATGAATTGGATAATTAGTTGCCCCTCACGAATGCTGCACTCTTCTCACCCCTGATTGCTTTCACCTTTTTGCTCCTGGCAATTTTGACACCTCGTAATCAGCCTGCTGCTTCTCCTTCTCAATCTATAACCCTCGTCTTCCTCCTCCTCTTTTTTTGGGGGGGGCTTTAATCCAAATACGTGTATATCGCAAGAAAGTGCGCAGATGAATGGAAGCCCAGCTTTACGGCACATAATGGACGCGATGTCTATAGATCTTTTGAATAATCAATGTTTCTGTCGGCATTATGCTGTCAAAATTGAGTCAACAGCAAGGACAAAAAAAAGACAAAAAAAAAAAAAAAAAAACAACAAGAAAAAAACACATGGACCCAGAAACTGTCAGTACAGCTTTCCTCTTCCAAATAACGAGCACTGACAACGTAATTATGTACAAGCATCTGTCCACGACTCCAGAGAGAGAGAGAGAGAGATCATTAGGGAGAGAGGAGTTCATATTTGCTGCCTTTTAGAATAAATTCATGCTTTGATGTGAGAGATGAGAATTTGATCGCTCTGTTTATCCAAGTTGGGTCGTGTATTATGCGCAACACATTGTGTGCTTTCGACATGCAATATTCAGCATTGCAAATAGAGCAAGAGCGTGTCGCGTGCCTCGGTTGTTGTGTTGTTTTTGCTTTAGAAAACAACGTGTCGTGCAAGACATTGCGAAATTATGCTTCATTAAAGCGTGAGGATTCAGGGAAGAAACGGATAAAAGGGCATGTATGTTATGACGTCCTATACCTTTAAAAGTTTGGATACTTACCGTGGATAATAATCGCTACGCGAAACAAAAAGTGCTCCCTGCAAATGGCATAGGCCTAGATGATTCTTACTATTTAATGCCTATAAAGATATGTAAAAAAAAAAAAAAAGAAATAAATAATTAAAATAGTATGTTAATATTCTATTTTGCATTAAGGAAAGAAACCATTTTATTTGAATGTGCGCGAAAGCACTAAGAATAAAGTGCAGTATAAACGGTCAATCTGTTTGACCTCAAGCCATTATGATTTTGATTATGGTAACACATTACAATATTAAAACGAATAACATTTTGTAATATCAATCAAGAAGCATATGGACTCTTTTTGTACAGGTAAAATAACTGGAAGTGAATAAAACCGGAAGTCTCGAACATTCCAGTTACAAATGGCTTCAAGCTTAGCTTTTTATTTTAAAAAGGTAACTCTTTAATATGAATAAAAGTATGTAACGGTTCTTTCAAGAATTGTATATTATTTATTTTTTAACAAATGCATTATCTAATAAAACAATACTACTTCTATGCAAATAAATTGTTTAAAAGTTTTAACAAAAAATATGACAAAACACTCATTTTACTTACTTTAAAGTTAGATTATTTTAATATTGAATACTCATTTGTAAATGTATAATATTATATAAAAATAATTGAAAATTAAGTTATCTCACAGCCCACTGTTTGACAACTAATGCCTAAACAACAAAATAAAGATATCTTGTATGCATTTATTTATTTGGTAAGTAGCAGTAAATAGAGCTGTTCAGTCATGACATCAATTTGTGGGCTGACCTGGATAAGTCATCATGGCTTCTTTAGGGAATTTCCAATGGGTTTTCAAAACAGCCTTTCAAATTAAAGCTGCTAAACAAGAACTACAACAGATTTCCCAAGCATGCAAACTCACATTCTTCGAAGCTGTAGTCTGCATTTAGATACTTATTAGCACATTACATTTATATATATATATATATACACATACATACACACACTATATACTATATATTATATAAACAACAGTGGCTTCAAAATTCCCACATGGAATTGTATTATTTATGTTGCAAAAAACGGAAAAGACTGTTAACCACAGATAAATCATACTCATAAACCAAAAACCCATAGGAAACTCCAGAGGGAAGTCAAGACTTGAAAACGCTGATTCTGTTTCAGGACCACTTTCTATAAGCAAGATAATGTACAGTAAGCTGGTCATTATCCCAAAACCCTGCTTTGTGTTGTCGCCCAATCAGTGTTTATTTTGTGATAATGACCAGCTAGTAGATTATCCCTTAAATAAATATTTTTAGGTAATCTTTTCTTCAGCAAATCAGTGAAACATTGCAAAAGTCCCCATGTGTAGCGCCAGTGTGAAAAACAATAACAAAACTAGTTCCTCCTCTTTACATCAGCTCATCTATGCAGTGTGTGTGTGTGTGTGTTAGCAGGCTGTAGTCTGGGGTGCTGTGAGGTCTTCGCTGCACACATGTTCTACTACACACATTCCTGCTCAATGCGTCGTCATTGGAATTAGTGAAAATGGTTACGTTTGTTTACAAGACTGCTAATTATCCACACACACACACACACAGTCTAATGCAGCATCAAGGACATGGTTTAAGATCTTCCAATAAAAACACAAGCACATCTGCGAGAGCACACTGCAGTTTATGCATTTCTTAAACTGGCATCTGATAATAATGGGGAAATAAAAGCTATTAAACTATTTATCATGCATCCATAGCTAGAATACAGATAAGAGCTCAAGCTGAAGGATAGCATGATAAAAAAATAGATAGAAAAATATTAAGGATAATGATGATAATAATAATAATTATCATTGTTTTTGCAATAGTAATATAACAATAATGCGATATACATTCTTTTCTACTAGAGTGAAAAAGCAATGTTGTAATTATACATTATTGATAACAAAAACTAATAAAAAAAATTATTATTATTATTATTATCATCATCATTATTACTACTACTACAAAAAATATCAAATTTTATGCAAGGGATAAAATATTTTTGTGTATATTTTATAAAACTAAACAAAAATAATAATAACAATAATAAAATGGTCTAATTTTTTATAATTATAATTTTCAGAATACATACACAAACATGTATGTATGTGTGTGTGTATATATATATATATATATATATACATATATATTTATTTATTTATTCTAAATGTTTCAGAATTTAAGGTATTTGAGCATCTAATACAAACTGTGAGCTAGATATCCTTCAGTTCATATTTCTCCATTCATCTCAGTGCTTTTCGCTCCTGTTCATTCATGTGAATAAACTTCATGCCCTTAAAACTGGCCTAATAGCAACCAGGCCACAGCATAATGCATTATAAATCATAAGATAATTGTGCATGTAATCACAAATTGAGCTTATATTGGATACTGTGTGTAGAAACAAAGTTTTAATTAACCTGAAATACCTGTGCAGAAGTGCTTTCGTAAACCAGATGGTGTTTATCGTTGAAATAATTATCCAAGATTATTCTCATTCTGAACAGATTCCCTCTTACAGGTGGTACGCATTAAAATTAAGTGATCAAATTAAAGCAATTAGGAGTTATTACTTCCACAACACTTCAATGGAACATTTTTCTAGTGATCACTACATTTATCAGCCGCTTTTCTGAAACTACAACAAGAATGCAAAAAAAAAAAAAAAAAGCGACAACTTGCCCTGGCCTGAGATTTGTCCTGAGGACACAATTCAAGCTTTGAATTATATAGTGACTCTTAATGTATGTCAGTGTGGTTTTATTGTGTTGACTGTAATTAGAAATGTTACAAAATATAATATTAGGTTTAGAGGAAAGGATGTTTGAAACCATTGCAAGAGAAAACAAAGCATTTGTGTAATTGGATTTATGACTTAAAATTGCACAGCCACTTATATGTGCTTTCACTTATTCCTGAAAACGGCTATACATGTGACATTCATAAACAGGGCTTGAAGCTGCCTGAGATTGTAGAACTGTCAAGTAACTGGTATTTGGTATTTAATTTGATACACGCACAAATGAGTGCTGCGTTTTCTTTGGGTTGCATTTGAATAAAAGTACATCGGTGAGACATATAAGCTCAAGTAAACAGCGTTTGAACTTGTCCTCTATCTATGAGGTTGCCACATCAAATTAAATGACTCTTTAAAAGGAAGCACGTCTTTATTCTACAGAGAAACTGTGAGTCATCAAACGCCTCCAACTAAAATGCGGCTAAAAAGATTAATTAAGACATAACCATCCTAAAATGAACAGTCTAAAGTTCTCCTAATTAAATAAAGGTTCCGCTCTCTTCATTGTGTCACTGACGGACGTGAGCAAATGTGTTCAGACGGGCAGCATGCTTCTCAACAAAGCCACGAATAAAGGCTGCTTCAGTCCAGCACGTGTCAATCGCCAGCTTTGTTCTTGAAGTGTGAATTGAGGTGGCTATACATGTGATTTGGGGGTACATCATCCTCACAAAAGGCACACTTCTCTCGGCTGTTCATCTGCTGAGCGTCTGTCCTCGGTGCCTGGGTGGACAAGTCCGGGAGTTCTGGAGTCCAAAAAAGCTGGACATAGACAAAGGACATTAGACAGCAATGAGGGCAACCGTACTGACAATTATCCATTTGTTGAGCTGGCATCAGATAATGATGGGGAAATCAAGGCCAACATTAAACCTATACTAGAGAGACATGCTCAAAGTGCAGACAAAATACAATGAATAAAAGAATAAAAAAACAACAATACAACAAATAAATAAAAAATACATTTAAAAAAATGTGGAAATGAATTAAAAGCTAATGGTTTTATGTGATGTAGTTGTATAATAATAATAATAATAATAATATAATAATAAAGAAAATAATGTAATATTTATTATATATATAATATAATATAATTTTTTTTTATCTCTTTCAGAATGTTCAGTATATCTTATTTTATTATATAAATTTTACAATATACTCTCTCTCTCTCTATATATGTATATAATAAATATATAGGCCTATATATATATATATATATATATATATACATACATACATATATTTAAAAATATATATTTATCGTATAAAAATGACATATTCTACTAAAAAATATATATATGCATGTCTGTGTGTGTGTGTGTATATATATATATATATATATATATTAGGGGTGGGCATAGATTAATGTTTTTAATCTAGATTAATATAGATTAA
>JAUMHG010000048.1:1694098-1707960 GCA_032359395.1 Enteromius anoplus
AGCAGACCTCCTCATTAATATTCATGAACCTTCCAAATAAGGCAAAAACAGACTGTTTCCTTCTAGGGTCAAATTCTGGGGTTGTAAATGGACCTGTAAAACCGTTTCTGGGCATTTTTTCCCCTTACCTAAGCTAAATACCATCTATGTACATATCAGAGAACAATTTAAAATATTCTCTCAATGCATTCTATGGCACCTTTAAGCATCAAGTGAAGAAGTACTTTTTCTTATTACAATAAATATAGCAATCTCATCAAAACAGAACTGATTAAAGAAAGCACGCCTGTGTGGCATGTTGGCATCAACCAATGAAAAATGCAGTGTAAACAAAGAAAGCAGCAATTAACCCATTTAGAAAATAAAAGGTCTCTATCTCTGTTTATCTTGTCTTTCTCTTCTCTCCTGCTTTTCAGACACAGTCAGGGTGATGCAGAATGACACATTGACATGCCAGAGCTGGTAAATCTTTGGCACATCGGCAGCTTTCCCCCACATGTCTCTGAGATCGCAGAATAAACAGTCTGCTGTAGGTCTGGGATCAGACAAAGGGCACAGCTGAGAGCCGGCCGTCCCACGAGAGAGAGGCGTAATAAGGAATCTTGCTCTGGAATGCACAGGAAACACAAAAGATCGCATTTCACGGTGCCACAGGATGAGCCGAGGGAATGTATACTAGCTCTCTGCTGCTACAGGAATAATAGTAGCTATCCTGAATAGCTGAATAGACAATGACATTTAAATGTGGGCGGTCATATGTTAATGTTTCAGGTTCAGCAATAGAGAAACACACTAGAAACCACTGAGAACAACCACATATCAACACCTTTGTGTGAGTCATGCTGGTAATTTTTTGTATATGATAATCTGATTTCCTCTGTCAGGGAAGATAGTTTAGAAAGTGTTTTCTTTGTTGTACATTTAAGTACACAGAGACAGGAAAGAAAAAGACAGGGGAAAAAAACACATTTAAGGAACTTAGTCATTTGGCTTGGATTTGAACATCTATTTTTGGTGATGACTCAACTGGTGTCATATTGCTCAGAAGTTTCACTTCTTTGTGTCATAACTAAGATCCCATGCTAACATGCCCAAACTAAAGCCCAGATCACATAATATATGTTATAATAACTAATTTAATTCACTGTTTACGCAAACAGTGTGTGGGTGTCTGTGTGTGTATATATGTTTTTTTCTCCAATACATGTTGGCCACAATTATTGGCACCCAATTATTGCTATGTCCTTTTCCCAAGATAACATCTCTGAGTTTTCTCCTGTAAAGCCTGAAGGGTTTGGAGAACACCTGATAAGAGAAAAGATAACATTCTTTTATCCAGAATCACTCCAGACTCCTTTAGATTACCAGCTTGATGTTCGTTCTCCTCTTTAGTTCACCTCACTCAGGGTTCAGGTCAAAGGACTGGGACAGCCATGGCAAAAGCTTAATTTTGTGCTCAGTGACTAATTCTTGTGTTAATTTTGATGTTTGTGTCGGATTATTGTCCCAGTGGAAGACCCAACCATGGCCCATTGTAAGATTTCTGACTGTCAGTGAATTATTGATTTTTATCTGTTGGTATTTGATAGAATCCATGATGCCATGTGTCTAAACAAGATGTATAGGACCGCCAGCTGAAATATAGACCCACAACATCAAAAACACAGCAGCATACTTCATTGTACACATTTAGTACTTTTTATCCCTGTGTTCACCAAACACATCTTTAGTGATTGCTGCTAAAAAAGATTTTTTTTAGTTTCTTCTGATCATAGAAGCCGCTCCTATTTGTAGTTCCAGTCCTTTCTGACAACTGAACATTTTGGATGAGCGAGGGGAATTTTTCTTAATCCCTCCCAAACTTCTTAAAGCCTCGCAAAGCTGTTTGACTTTTTTTTATCTGCAATTCTCCAGCTGTGGTCCTTGAAGAGTCTTTAGCCACTCAAACTCTACTCCTTGCCGTGTATTAGGATGATACAGACACACGTCCTTATCCAGGCAGTTTTCTAACATTGTATATTGATTGGAAATTCTTAATTATTTCCCTGATGGTGGAAATTTTCACTGCTCTAGCTCTTTTCTTAAAGCCACTTCACTAATTCGTAAAGCTCAATTATCTTTTGCAGCGAATAAGAAATATATTCTTTGGTTTTTCCACATTGTGTTGATGATGGCTTTGTTTTCCCTCCTATATATTTCTGTGAAACAGGAAGCCAGGGCTGGATATTTTCATGTTCATAATCAACCTGGAGTTCTCAAAATTGTGAATATGAATAAGAATATACTTCAGAGATATTTTACTCTTAAAAATTCTAGGGGTGCCAATAATTGTGGCAAGTATAGGAGAAAAACAATTATTTCACAATGAGATTCTCTCCCCATTTCAGTTGTTTTAATTCAATGATAGGTCAGAATTTTGTAAATATTTTTACAAAAGACCAAAAGAAAAAACAATGCAGATTTATTTTCACAGCCACCTTTGCTCAGATTTACCAAGGGTGCCGATATTAGTGAGGGGGCACTGTACATATGAGTGTATACACTACTACAAAAAAGTTTGGGATCAGTAAGATTTTCAATGGTTATTTAGTTTTTTAAAGACATTTCTTTTGCTCATCAAGGCTGCATTTGTTGATGCATCAAAAATACAGAAAAAATCTGTAAGGTTGTGAAACATTATTTCAATTTAAAATAACTGAATATATTTTAAAATGCAATTTATTCCTGTGATACTGTCACGCCATAGGCGTGCTCTGTGTATGTTTCTCTGTACTATGTCATGTGTCCATGTGCTTGTGTTTATGTTTTGATATCTGTTCCATGTGCTCTGTAACCCCGCCCTTGTCTTTAGTGTTTGATTATCTGCCAGCTGTCATTTCCAGGTGCTCGTCGCGTTTTTTCCTTGGTGGCTGGATTCTCCAGACCCAGTCTGTGATCCGGAACCATGGTGGCCGGATCCGCCAGACCCGGTCTGTGATCCAGATCCATTGTGGCCGGATCCGCCAGAGACAGCTGAAGCGTATGATCCGCCTGAACCCATTTGTGACATTAATGTCCCGGAGGACCCGCCAGTGGCTGCACATACCCCGGAGAGGTCGACTACGGTTGTAGACTCTCTGGAGGCTTCACTGGTGGCTGCACCACCTCCGAGTCAGTCCATTTGGGTTGCTCAGGAAGGTGTACTCTGCTCGGAACCAGCCACTGAGGTCTTGGGACTTTTACCTTGCCCTGAATCGGCCTCTGAGGCTGCTACTAACCTCTGTGTGCTCCTCCATGCAGTCCAGTCTCCTGCTCCGCTCAAGTGGGTGTCGCCGTGGCCGCCCCAAGCTCCAGATCCGCCGTGGCTACCGGTGAACTTTGGCATGTCCTGGAGGCCGCCTGAGACTTTGCGCTGTTTAGCCTCCAAGACACCCTCCATCCCACCACCTGTTGGGAGTTTGCTCCACCTCTGCGCCACCTCCTTCCTTGTTTTCTGTGCCCTTGCGTGTCTGGAAGCCACGTCTTAAGAGGTGGGGGGATGTTTATTATTATAAATAAATTGGATACTTATTTGTAATAAATATCAAATTAATATTTTTTTTGCTAAAGTGAAATTTGAGCGGACCAAAAGTTTGTGTTACTTTGTTATTTTAAATTAAATAAAGAAATTCAATTAAAGCCTTAATCTATGGAAACTTGTCTCTGCCTAAAGATAAAGAAAATTGTAACTTTTTTTGCATTGATGACTTCGTTGCAAGTAAAACAGGTTTAATTCCAGACGGGTAGAACAAAGAAAACACATACACAGCAAAGTAACCTTGATAATCGGACAAATGACAAGACAAACTAAACAGGCTTTTGAACATGACCACATTAGGGAGAAATCAGGACAGGTGAGAAACACAGGTGGAATGGGTAACTCATTAACTAAACAAGGACAAGACCAAATAAGGAAAGACAGGAAGAGAGAAAGCGAAACCAAAACTAAACAAGGGTGTTACAGCTACCCTCAGAATTCTGACTTTAGCCTCACAATTCTGAGTTGATATCTTGCAATTCTGACATAAAAAAAAAATTCCCAGGCAATTTTGACTTTTATTCTGTATCTTTATTCTGACTTTTTTTCAAGGAATTGTGCCTTGATATCTCAGTGTCTAATTGCAAACACACAGAATCAACCCCACCCCCAAACCCCCTTACCCTGAACAAAGACAGTCAATATATGCATATACGACTGGAGAAATCTTCACATTATAAAAAAAACCCTGCATATTATCTGGATCCACCTGGTGATATTAGGAAACACAGAATAGAATACCATCAGTTTGTATAGGAGATGAACTTTAAGCAGCTCTCCAATCAATTTACAATGGACACAATTTACATTTTTCTTGTTAGATGTCCAGTTTCAACAATTTCCTGTTGAACTTAAAGCAAATGAACATCTCTTTTTAATAAACAAGTGTATGTGTGTATCTTAACAACAAGCATGTATATGATAAATGACCATGTCATACGCTACTTCTGGAAGCTGGTATCAGGGCAGAGGAACATCAGCAAAATCACAACTTGACCTGAAGAAACACTTCCCATGCCTCACAGGTAAATAACAATACAGATTGTAGCAAAGCACCGAACATTATCAAGTAGGAGAACAGAGTGATGGTAATGTATAATGACGAGAATTAAACCATTTATTTATCAAATACAGAGACGGTCTCTGTAGTCAAAATGACGTCAATCACTAGAAATCAGGTGTCCCCAACTAAGCAAGCCAGAGGTGACATGGAACCAAAACCCCATCCATGAGAGAATAGGACCATGGGAGAACCAGGCTTAGTTGGGGATAGTTCCCCTCTGGTCGGACGCCCAGCACCTAATTTCCAGTTCAGTTCAACACATGTCAGATTGTGTAAAGGACTTAAAGTGTGTGTGTTTGTGTGTATCTGTTTCTGACGATCTGTCCACGGAGCTCATCTAGGTGTTCTTCTCTCCGATGATCATCTCTTTGTGCTGGTACACCATCTGATCTGGATACGGACTGAGGAACAGAATAAGAGAGAGAGAGACTAATATTAGCGTGAGCCTGCCTCCCGAACAGTATTAGGTAAATTGTTCCAGAGTTTAAGGAAAAACATCTGCCACCCGCGGTGGTTTTTGATATTCTAGGTATTATCAAATGGCCAGAGTTTTGAGAATGCAGCAGACGCGAAGGACTATGATGTGATAAGAGCCCGCTCAAGGACTGAGGAGCTAAACCATTCAGGCCTTTATAAGTAATTAAAAAGATTTTAAAATCTATACGATGTTTGATAGGGAGCCAGTGCAGTGTTGACAGAACCGGGCTAATATACTCATACTTCCTGGTTCTAGTAAGGACCCTAGCATTTTGAACCAGCTGTAGTCTATTTATCAAGCATGCAGAACATCCAATTGACATCCAAATTTTTATATCATGCATTTAGTTCAGTTTTTCAGTTTGGTGTGTTTTACCTGGCTGAGAAGAAATATATACAGCTGCGTATCATCAGCATTACAGTGAAAGCTAACACCATGTTTCCTGATAATATCTCCCAAGTGTAACATGTAAAGTGTAAAAAGTAATCCTAGTATCTTTGGGGTCAAGATGCGCGAGGCTTAATTAACAGCCAGTTTGAAGGCTTTGGGGATATATCCTAATGACAATGATGAATTAATAATAGACAAAAGAGGATCTATGACTTCAGGAAGCAGCTCTTTTAATAGTTTAGATGGAATGGGGTCTAACATACATGTTGTTGGCTTAGATGACTTAACAAGTTTATACAATTCTTCCTCTCCTATGGTAGAGAATGAGTGGATTTTTTTTCTCAGGGGAACTACATTGTATCTGATGCGTTACTAAACCTGACGGCTGCACAGTTTCTGTTTAATCTCTAATAATAGTAATTTTGGAAGTAAAATATTGCATAAAGTCATTACTGCTGTGATCTTGTGAAAAGTCAGTACCTGTTTATGCTTTATTTTCACATCTTTGTGATTACTGCGCATTCAACAAAAACATGCATTCAATAGTAAGAGCTAAAGATGAGGAGCTAGTGTCACGCCCGCACAATCCGGGGATTTACGGTGTGTACCATCACCAACACACCACAAAAACTACCACAAGGTAAATTACAGCCTTTACCTGTACCTCCGCGCCCCTGTTCCCATTTAGGGATAGACTTTGCCACCGATTTTCCTGTCTCTGAGGGTAATACCACAATATTGGTAGTCGTGGACAAATTCTCTAAGGGCTGTAAATTGATTCAATTCCCTGGAATTTCCACTGCCTTTGACACTGCCAAGGCGTTGTTTCACTAGGTTTTTAGACACTTTGGCTTACCTGCGGAAAAAGTCTTGGACAGAGGTCCGCAATTTACCTCTAGAGTGTGGCGAGAATTTTTCAGATTATTGGGAGTGACTATTAGTCTAACTTCGGGTCATCATCCACAAATGAACGGCCAAGCCGAACGCAAGATCCAAAAAATCTCCCGATATCTGAGATCGTATTGCCACCAACATCAAGAGGATTTGGAGCCTATTTCTTCCCTGGACGGAATATGCCCAAAACTCCATGAGACAGGAAACCACCCTCTCAAGTACCAGCAGTGGACCACTGATTTCGTACCAGTGAACAAGTCTGGGACTCCGCTCATGTCCATCTCCGGCAAGCGATCCGACGAAATAAAGCCTGGGCAGACACCCGTAGATCTGAGACAACTAGATACCAACCTGGAGAAAAGGTGTGGTTATCAGACATTAAACTCCGGTTGCCTTGTAAAAAATGAAGCCCCCGGTATATTGGCCCATTCCCCATCCTCCGCCAGATTAACGATGTGACGAATTACAATTACCTCCACAGTACCGCATCAATCCCACCTTCCACGTATCTCTGTTAAAACGTTATTCTGATCCTGTGTTTCCCCCCTCCTCCAGAGGCTGACGATTCCAAAACCATCTACCAGGTCAAATAAATCCTCGACTCCAGAAGAAGGAACCGCCGACTTCAGTTCCTGATTGATTGGGAGGATTATGGACCCGAGGAAAGGTGCTTGATTGATCGGGATGATATAATGGATCCATCACTCACGGAGGAATTTCACAGGAATCATCCAAATCGTCCTGCTCCTAGGGGCCAAGGTCACCCTCGCCGCCGGTCACGAGCCCTGATCCAAAATCAGCCGATTGCAGCTGCTCTCAGTCTCCAGATTACGAACGACACACACCTGTTCTAATCAAGAGCATTTTTTTTAAAAGGCACCTTCACCAGTCTCTCAGCGGCTGAGCTCGAGGTAACTAACCTCTCTAAATGCTTACCTTGCTTTTAGATCTGTGTTCCTGGACAGCTGACAATGACTGAAAGAAACCTGTTGTGATCAACCTGTGAAACTCTGACGAAACCTGAACTTAACTGTGATACTTGCCTGAGCCAGCAGCACTTCAAGCCTTATTCCTGTGATCCGGAGCTCGCACTTCTGGAAGTAAGACACTTCTAAATACTCACCTGGCACACTCACCTGAACCACGAGCACTGCACTGCACTTGATGGAGATATGAGATGATTGGGAGACCACTATGATGGAACACTGACACGGCATTCTTGTATTGTCACTCACCTGCTTTTATACTGTGCTCACAGTCTAAGGAGAGATCATATGATAATTACCTGAGTTGCCCACCTGAGTTGAAAGCATCCAGCCTGCATACGATCAGGGAGATCGCTGCATCACGAACTTTATTATTTCCCTTATGCTGATTCTATGAACTGTGTGGACTACCCCTCTCTGTGCTGCTATAATAAATGTCATTTATTATCATTCTGATCTCTCTGAGCTGTCCTAGAGCGTTACAGCTACTGTCAACTGGATTAGTGCATATCAAATAAGTAGAAGTATGCAAAAATGTTTTAAGTAGTAAGGTCCCATTTTTTTTGCTCAAATTACATCAGACAAGTTTGTGGGAGTGCTGTCTAAGACTAATTCCAAGGCAATTAAGACATTAACATTTACATGGTCACATGTAAACTTAAAAAGGGAGTGCTATTCCTTGAAAAATTCAATTTCAGGTGCATAATATGTCTAATTATGTCTATAGTTGCAGTCATCAATAGTCATCTTTTTCGCTAGGTTAAGGGGATTCACTCATGTTTTTTTACAGTAGGCATTGGTCCAACTCTTCTTCACAGGGCGCTCAGACATGCATGATGCTTCCTGTCTCCTGAAGCTGAACAGGATGCATCACTCACATGAGGATGTGGCTGGACTCCAAACTAGTGGCCTGCAGAAATATTGTGAAAGCTGCATTTAACCCTCTGTCTTCAGAGTTTCATTCACTGGCATACAAAATCAGTCATGTTTCTAAAATGTAGTCAGTCTTGATAAAATAGTGATTTGATGTCAATTAATGTCATATTTAATAAAGATGCACACAAAAATTCAAAATAAGGATGAATCTGAAAAAGAAAGATGTATAGAGAACTTGTAGCAGAGCTATTAAATAGACCTGTACACACACACACACACACACACAATGCATATATATTTACAATTTAATGTAACATATTTTGGCCAGAATAAAAGCTTTTTTTAAAAACAGATTACCTCTTCAGGAACTCGAGCCACGTCAGATGAGACACTATGGCGAACGGCTCCAGCGTGATGGCTCTGAATAGTATGTGTAACCAGTGCAAAAGATGGGCGAGACGTCATGCTCTGTCATGCTCTGTGTGTGTCAATCAGTTCTACATATGCTTCGCTCTCGGAGAAGAGAGCTTTGATGTGCGTTCCTAGCTGAGAGGCTCGCCACCTCCTCTGGAGGTCTCTAGAGCAGCTAGCTCTCGAGGGGGAGGAGCCCCTTCTTTTCCAGTCTCAAGAGGTTGGTTCCCTTAGTGGACTATTTGGCAGCATGGAAGCTACTGCCGAATGTGTCTCGTAGGGTCCTGCACACTGTGGAAAGAGGCTAGAGAATCCAGGTTGGACTGCCTCCGCCACAATTTGCAGGCGTTTTGCACACACTTGTGGGCACAATGCAGGCTCTGGTGATGGAATTGGAGGTAGACACTCGTTTAAAAAAGAAAAGGAGGCCATCGAGGTGGTCCCTCTTTATGAAAGAGAGTCCGGGTTCTACAGCCGGTACTTTATTGTTCCAAAGAAGGATGGAGGGCTGAGGCCCATTTTAGATCTCAGACTCCTGAACCGCTGAAGCTGAAGTTCAGGATGCTTACTGTCAAGCAGGTTATGTCACAAATCAGGTCCGAGGACTGGTTTGTCATGATAGATCTAAAAGACACAAGTGTCTTAATCCCTAATTAAGTCTTAATTAAGTGTCAATCCATCCTTCTCGCGGGAAGTTCCTGAGGTTCGCTTTCAGGGGCAAAGCATACCAATATCAGGTTTCTCTTTGGCCTGCACTCTTACCCCACACGTTTACGCAGTGTGTGGATGCTGCGCTGGCTCCTCTGAAACTCCAGGGCATCCGCGTGCTCAATTACATCGATGATTGGCTGTTTTTAGCTCAGTCGGCGAGAGAAGTGAGGAGACACCGCAATGTTGTCCTCGCTCATTTGAAGCGATTGGGGTTGAGACTGAACGCCAAGAAAAGTGTGCTGTCTCCAGTACAGAGAAACAATTATCTTGGTGTGGGATTCGACCACGATGCAGGCTCATATGATACCTGCTCGGATTGAGTTGATCCTCACTGCAGTCGTAAGATTGAGAGAAGCCCAGTCGCTCACTGTCAAGCAGTTTCAGAGACTGCTGGGTTTGATGGCAGCTGCGTCCAACAGTATACCTCTTGGCCAGTTGTACATGAGACCCCTACAGTGGTGGCTCAGGAACAAAGATGTTTCCCTGAGGGGAAATCCCTTTCACATGATCAATCCATCACGCTGAGCCATATGTGCCTTAGACTTGTGGAGGGAACCTTGGTTCCTGCATCAGGGCCCAGTGCTGTGAGTTTTTATCGCCGCGTATGCTAGCCACGGATGCGTCCCTCACTGGTTGAAGAGCAGATATGAGTGGCTGCTCAGCCCGCTGTCTGTGAAGTGGTCGCCATCTTACATGGTACATCAACTGCCTGAAGATGCTGGCCATGTTTCTTTCACTGAAACACTTCCTCCCACACTTCCGGCATCCCTGCTTGCGCTCGCTTCATGACATTGAAGCTGAAGCCGGCCGCATTCCATGCACTTTTACGCTTCCTGGCCAATGACCCATCTTTTGCACTGATTACACATACTACGCAGAAGGTGTTCCCCATAGCGTCTCGTTTGACGCGGTGTCTCGTTCCTTCGAGGAACTAGGGTTACATATGCAACCTGACACGTTTTTTTTTTTTTTATATATTCTGTAGGACATTTTCATTAATCATTCATTAATTCCCATTAAATCACTGTTTTGGAAACATGATTGCTCGATTCTGAATGCTAGTGGCTACATAATATTGATATTTATTTTGATATTATTGCCACATTGTGACATAATTTCATAAATCTGCCTGTTTAGTAATGTCATACTTTTCCTGAAAAGACTATTAAAGACTAGTGCTCATTTGGGACATATATATATAGTGACAATATGCCCCACTATTGGTCAGCATGTGCTAACTGAATTTTTTTTCCCTAGCCAGTAACTGGAAAATATTAAAAGTTTTTTTTTTTTTGGTTAAGTTTGTCAAATTTTACCCTGGGGATGTTTGACAACTTGCTCCATTTCTACTATTTGTTACCATGGACCACAAAACCAGTCAAAAGTATGTGTACCAATAGCCAACAATAAATTGTAAGGGTCAAAAATTTAGATTTTTCTTTTAAGCAAAAAATCCTTAGGCTATTAAGTAAGCTTCAAGTTCCATTACGATATTTTGTAAATTTCCTATCGAAAATATATAAAAACGTAATTTTTAATTAGTAACATGCATTGCTAAAAACTTCATTTAAACGAACTTTAAAAGCAGTTCTCTCAATGTTTAGATTTTTTTTGCACCCTCAGATTCCAGATCTTCAATAATTGTATCTTTGACAAATATGTCACGTCTCGGACAATTATGTCCTATCCTAACAAACCCTACATCGATGCTTGTTTAATCAGCTTTCAGATTATGTATAAATCTCAGAAGAAGAAAAAATATTTTTTTGTGCTCCAGGGTCACATTTGGCTTTCAAAATAAAGCAATAAGCCTCCAAAAGCCATGGTTTACAGTGAATGTATAACAGCCAACGGGCGTTGTTGAAAGCACAGCTTCACAGGGCATATTGCTTTTATAAAACAGTTATTCCGAATATCAAGTAAGGTTAAAAAAATAAAACAGAGCAAATAAATTGTAATGATATTAATAAAAACATAATTCTTCCGCCAAACAACTTAGTCCCTCAGAAGTGGTTGTTGCAGTAGTTGCCGAGCAACACACAGATATAAACAAAGGTGTAACGTTATGTTTGTAGAGTATTTTACAACAGCTTCGAACACGGCTCAACCAATCAGAATGAAGGACCGGAACTATCCGTTTTATAATCGTATTTAAGTCATATATTTGAGGCCTCATCTATAAAAACAACCCCTGGCTTTTTTTTTTTTACCATATACTGCAAGATTAAAATCACTGAAACATGTATCACAGACAAATTCTTACCCATTGCTTTAGATGTACAGTGTTTGGTTGCTGTTTGTTTGTCCGTGTGGCAGACTTTTTGAGCAGAGTGTGTGTGCACCGAAGGGTGGTTGGTTGCTCTGCTCTGCTCCACTGCAGCTCACCGCCCACCTCTCCTCTCCAGTCGTAGCGTTTGGACGTCGACAGCAGCCGTCGGTTTTGGTTTTTCTCTGGGTTTCTGGTTTGACAGAAGTGGCATCCGCGACTAAATTTACCGCTGATCTTCATGGGCAAGGTGTGGAGGCAGATGTACCCCCAATATACCTACTATTACCCCCCTTACCTGCAAGCCAAGGTATGAAAAGCAGTTTATCTCATGTTTGATATCGCGTCTGTAAATCCAGCTGCTGTGTGTCTTGTTTTATTGAATGTTGTGTGATTATTTTAGGTAATCGGTTGATAGTGTAGTCAGTCCGCGCCGCTGTAACGCTAAGTTTGTAGCAGCGTAACGTTACTTGAGAGGGGTTCTCGGGCGGACATTTTAAAACGTTTTTTTCTCTTGTTTTGCATTTTTTCAAATGAGATATAAACAGTCAAATCCAGATATAACCTAATCGTCGCTGCTTTATAATCAATGCTGGTTTAATCTCGTTGTGGTCGTCGTTTTTTGGCATGATCAAATGTTTTGTTTGTTCTCTTGGCCAGTAAATTCCTGTGACATGATATTGCGCGCTGGCTGAAGTCAATCTGAGTCAACTCTATAGTGTGCAGTGACCGATTCTCCTGTGAACTTGTTCATTGATCATACCAAGTTATCCACATTTAAATTATTATTTATATGTAGCTTAAAGTAATCATAGTTTAATTGTGAGGAGACGAGTTTTGTTGTTTGTTTACACAGTGGTTAACCAATATTCCCGATAGTAAGGATGTTACAAATACAAAAATCAAAACTACTTATTAAACCAACGCTATATATTTTGTTTACTAAAAATGAGTGGTATTCTGTTTGGCCCAAGCAAGCTGAACGGCTGATATATTATAGATAATTCAATTTAATCATGGAATATTAAATTAATATTACTTATTGAATAAATACTTTTTTCCCCCCCACACAATACTTCTATCTCAAAACAGAAAAACAAAACTGATAATGTTTTTATCCATTGCCAAGGCTATTGTTAGAAACTTGAAACTGGAACTTTCTTAGCTATGGAGTCAAATCATTAAGGCTTCGACACTGGCCGATTTAAATAGTGAAATATTTATCTTATTTTTCTGTATTATTTTAAATGCCTAATTTAACTAAATATTTTGACATTTTAGTGCATTCAGCCAAAAACATGTTAGCTGCTCGGCCAAATCATGTGGCGTTTGTCAAATGTTATACAAAACTTTAATTATGTTTCCTCATTTACACCACACTCCATCAGCATCTTTCATAAAAAATTATATTGGTCATCCTATAATTTACAGATTTGTTTCTCCAATATTTTTTACATGTTTATTAAGCTTAAATTCAGTTGTGTTAAAATGCTGTTTAAAAGAAGAGCTGGCATGAAAGATGGATAGCAGAGAGAAAGGTAGCTGTGTATCAGAGAGATCACAGATTATCAATACTGAGGCACTCTTTGGGTGGAGCAGAAGTGACTGTAGATATGATGCTAATCGGGTTTCATTAACCAACAACAATCTAGTTCATCATGTCATGTATTGCTCTATGAATGTATTAATTTAAGGAAACATGAACCTTAAATGTTACAAGTTTTTGCCAGTCAAAACTTTGCATGTCACAGCTAATGCAGTGGATGCATGCTTGTTTGATCTGACTGGTTTGCCTAATTAATATGGATGTGGATGACAGTTCTGCTGTCAGAATACTGTGAGTGTCAAATGAGTATCACATTTTGAATGTTTTTATGCTTCTATGCATATGTCTCCTGCTGCAAGGCCTCGTATTTCACTCATATGTGTCAACCCATTTTAATCTGATGTTTTTCTAAGGGAAACATCGAAGACTGGAGTTTGTTCATCAAGAATTTATTGGATAGTAAAAAGTGGATGTTATAATACATGCTGTAAAAATAATTGTTTATTAATAATTATTAAAGATAATCATTAATAATAATAATACCAACAATAGTAATTATAAATTATATTATTTTATATATTATATTATTTTATATTATTATAATAATAAATAGAGCCCGACCGATACAGGATTTTTAAGGCCGATACCGATACGAATATTTGTTGGTTTTAAAATCCGATATGCC
>JAUMHG010000048.1:1756404-1774033 GCA_032359395.1 Enteromius anoplus
TGGGTAAGTCCGCCCCTGCAATTTGGCTAGGTATACATCCATGCTAAAATATCAAGGTCAAAGTCAACCCAACTTTGAGAATAGATTAACGACGATATTTTTTTTATCGCACGATAAGAGTCTCACGTTAACGCAGCACGTTAACACCGATAACGGCCCACCAATAATATATATAAGCCTCTGGCTTGCTTAGTTGGGGACACCTGATTTCCAGTAACCATCGTCGTCTTGACCATAGAGACTGTCTCTGCATTTGATAAATAAAAGTTTAATCCTGTCATCTTAAATTACCATCACTCTGTTCTTCTATTTGATAATGTTCAGTGCTTTGCTTCAATCTGTATTGT
This sequence comes from Enteromius anoplus, assembly GCA_032359395.1. NCBI lineage: Eukaryota > Metazoa > Chordata > Actinopteri > Cypriniformes > Cyprinidae > Enteromius > Enteromius anoplus. The sequence continues at coordinate 1,756,752 of JAUMHG010000048.1, forward strand.
TATAAATAAAAGTGACTTGATTCGACAAATGTATTAACATTAAAACATTTGTAAAATATATACTGCATGTGTGTGTTAATATATACATAAAAAACACAGTACACAAACATTATGTGAATAAATTATTTTTTTTTGAATGCGATTTTTTTTGCGATTAATCATTTGACAGCACTTAAAGGGGTCATGCGGTGCCACATGCACTTTTACAATCTGTTTGGACGAAATGTGTGTTGGGAGTGTAAATACACAACCACCCTACAATAATAAAGATCAATAGTCAATAGTTGATTGACAGCAGCGTGTCACACTGACTGAACTGGTGTCTTACCTCAGCCCCGCCCCGAGTGAGCCGTCATCAAACCGAGACGAAGAGACAAGCAAGACTCCTAAGCGATTGAAGTGTTTTGTTGTTGAATGTATTAATGAAAATAGCAGTAGTCGTTTACCCCCGACATCTGAGAGACTGAAGATGCAGATGATTAACATTATGTTTGGTTCTGAAGGGAAACGCACCCTTGATCAACCGAAATGTGTTTATCTTCGCGCAAATCATTCATGATCCAGCCTCACCTACAGAAGCAGTAAGTATAATGCCTTTTAATGAATCTTTGCAAATCGCCTCCCTAATAATGTACTAATTAGCAAGTTACACTATGAATACGGCTGAACAAAGATCCTCGGTGAAAAAAATTGCCTCGGAAAAGAGGGGCGGGGTCAGCGGAGCTAAAGCGTCTAAAAGCTAAAAGCGTCTGCTAAATGAATAAATGTAAATGTAAGAGAGCTGTTTTTTACAGGGTAAAATTAACTTTTTTTTACACTATCTTTGAGAAATTTTACAACCAACTATATTACAAACTTTCCATTAAGACCCTAAAGAATCATATTAGCTTGTGGAAACGTGGCTTTGTATGACCCCCTTTAATATTTAATGTAGTCTACTTAACTTATTATTCATTGTTATAACATGACATTTTATCGGTTGCTTGGATTCTATTTTTCCCACGGTGCACAGGGTTCTAATTGGCTGTGATTATATTATGCAGGGCTTAAAGTATTCCGGCACCGTGCCGGATCTCCGGCGTGCGGCCGTAAGGGGAAGCCTTCGCATGCAGTTTAATATTTTCGAGCCAATTTATTTTACCTACCAATCATATGAGAGGAACGCAGCTTTAACTAACATTACAAGCCTATCAGAAGCAGAGAAGGGCGGGTCCTTGGAACACTGTATGATTGACAACCATACGTCAATGTCATGTTAGCGTTGTCGGAGAAAAAAAAATGTAGCGCAAGTTTATGAAGCCTGGGAATGAATGATGTACTAGCAATAAATGACTCAAAATAAATGGCGCTGAGCGTGGATTGAAGAAAGTAGAGATGGCGAGCCTTTTGGCAGTTGGTGCAAGAAACCGAGAGAGCCCGAAGCTTGTTTCTGCACGATTTGCTCAAAGCTAATGTATGCCAGCAGCGGTAAGAAAGTGCTTGCTCGTCATGATTTAGACTCCGGTCATAGAGCCGCTGCCCGTGCACTCCAACTTACTCCAACTACCCAGGGCTCGCAAAATCGCTAGCCCAACGTCCGGGGCTATTGTGTCTTTCAGTCGGGCTACCAAAATCCATCTCAGCCCTGCCCGTCGGGAGGAAAAATATATTTAAATGCTTTTGCATTCTTTCTCAAATATGTTTGGGTAATTATGTAATTTTCGGGCATCGGGGAGCCACTGTCAATTAGGTTAAGTATTGAAATTGTGTTTGAATTGGCGCTTGTTTTTTACTTTCACTTTGTGATCGCGAGAACTGTGTATGGGCGGTTTCATCGGGCGCACGCGCGCTGCGTGCTCGTTCTCACTTATGTTTGCGGTTGAATACAAATAATCATAATTGATGCACAACTAGGCTAAAGCCAGTGCTTCAATTTCAGATACGTTTATAATCCTGTGAAACATGTTTGACTGACGTTAGTAGACTAATGTGTTTTATTGTCGGTGATTTCACCACCAACAACAACGCATCTGACTTTACATTGCAGTTTCCATGACGTAAAATGTATTATATAAAAACAACGAGGCAATATATGGTGTATGGTTTAATTATGGTTTCATTGAATAACACTGTAAAAATACATAATGTAATACAATTCTTGCAAAGTTGCTGGGAGCAACTGTTACAGCTGACACACCGTTGTCTATGACTGACCGTGTCTTAAATTAAAAAAATGCTTGCGCAAAAAAGATAAAAATAAGTGATAATTGCCTTGATTTCAGTTCTAATTTTCAGTTTAGCAGTTCGGTTCTTTAGCACTTTGAGCACTTGCTATTGTTTAGCAGTTTTTTAAGCACTTTAAGCTCTTGTTATTTTATTTTTGTTATTATTGTCAATAAGTAAAGTAAGTCCTTCAAATAAAAAAGTCCCCCCAAAAAAGTTCAGGCTCAGGATTTTTTTTTACTTTAACCCCTGATTATGTATTTGCTGGGACATGCAAGAAAGCATGCATGCATGCAGCTCGCTAGGTTTTAAACAGGCCGATTATTGACTGGCAGATGATTTCTGTTTTTCTGTTAACTGGTACACTGTAGTGTATAAACTGTGACAAACCTCTGGCAGTGTGTTTGTGTGTGTGAACGATAAGATCTGAGGTGTTTTTACAGGTCTGCAACCTACCTGTGCTAAAAATAATTACACAATTGCACAAATGTTCCAGATTCACTATAATGTGATGCTACCGATCAGTGACATTTTCACTAGGAGTTTTGTATTTCTTTTTCTCTCCCGATAGCAACAAGAACAGGACCCCACCAACCTGTACATATCTAACCTGGCGCTGAGCATGGACGAGCAGGAGTTAGAGGCCATGCTGAAGCCCTTCGGACAGGTCGTCTCCACACGTATCCTGCGGGACACCAACGGTGCCAGCCGAGGGGTCGGATTTGCGAGGTGAGGGTCTAGGATCTGACACCGTGTCAACTCCTGTTGTCACGCTATCATTCTTTTGTGAATTACCCTCAATGCGCCAACTGTGGTTGGAGAGCATCCGTCAGGGAATCAGAAGTCCTGGAAAGCCCCTGGCACTCTGCCCACCTCAACACAAACACTTCAGACCCTCCCATGATTCTTAGTGCCAATCAGTTCCTTGAAAATATAGCTGCACATCTGACATATCAGCACGGCAAAGCCAGAAATCTGAACTCTCTGAACTTTTCTTTGTAAATTTATGACAAGTGAAAACTTGATTATTATAACAACCTAAGCGTTATTCTCACGCACTTGAGTGAAAAACATTGAAAAATTTTTTAACTGGTTCATCTAATCAGCTGAATGTGTTTCGAAAAGTACGTTTTTCACATATCAATGAGATAAATATAGCATTTGTTAAGAGATTTTCATTATAAACTGATAAATTAAGGATAATTTTTTAAGATAAGAAATAATGAAAACTGATTAATAGAACCAATTTGGCAAAACTTTTTTTTTTTGGCTTGATTGTATTAACTTAAGGGTTATTCCTGCAAATTTGAGTGAAATACCCCTTAAATAAAACCAAACTAGTTCATTTAATCAGATAAATATGTTTCAAGAAGTACATTTTCATTACAATGATGGTAATATAAACAATAAAAACAATGATGAATACAGAATACATAGGCAAAACTTAGAAATTTCATAGCTCTGCAATCTAAACATTCTTGAAAATGTCAATTTCTATGCTTTTTTTTTATGTCTTGACTATACTAACCCGAGGGTTAGCAATATAAACATAAAAAAGAAAAATATTTTTTAATATTTTACAATGTCAATGTCATTTATAAAAATGTACGTTGTATGACCCTCTTTTGATGATATTCAGTACAAATCTCTATTTATTTTGAAGTTAATTACAATGTGTTTATTTGCAGTTTAAAATTATCCAAATATGTTTTTCACTCTAATTGAACTGAAGCAAGATTTATACCCACGGATATAACAAAATATGAAATGAACAGGAATGTTTAACTACGTATATTTTTGCTAAACGTTTTAATACATTTAAGACATTTTTGAGTGCATGCATTAATCACTGAATCACCGCGTTTTAAAGCTCTGTTTCAAAAGTTAGAAGTGAATCAAACTTACCAACTCTAACTGAAGTTTAAATGAGAGATGCTATTAAAATATCTTTGTCAGGAAAATAAACATTTGGATTAGGAAACTATATGACCAGCCTTAATGAAATGCATTAAAATGAGTGCATTATGATTTCTGTATTGCAAAATCCCCTCAAAAACATTGACAGCTAGTGATGGGAATGATGTTTTATACTCAAACCGAGAGTCACATGTGTAAACCTTTTAAACCGGTAATCTATTTCTCTAGGATGGAGTCTACAGAGAAATGTGAAGCTGTCATCTCTCACTTCAATGGGAAATTTCTCAAAACACCAGCTGGAGTTATGGGTAAGTGTGCGTCTGCATGCTTCTCATCTACTTTAATGCAAAAAAAAAAAAAATCAGCGTTCACTCGCCCTCATGTTGTCTTCAAGCCTGTATGACTTCCTTTTTGCCATAAAAGGAAGAATGTCCTAATGTAATAGGAGTAAATGATTGAATTGTAATTCGTTTAATGTGCGTTTTGTTTGATCATAAAGACACAATGCTGCCGTGATCGAGCGCATTCGTTCGTTCTCTGGTAATGATTCTCCTCCGACGGGGTCTAAATGGAAACAGGCTTTGGGGCATGTGGCGCAACCGTTCAGCTGTACCAAACGGCTTTTGCACAAATGTAGATTTAGACTCGTTGCACGAAATGCTGAAATTACAGAGCTGGGAGAAGGAACATGGGCACGATGCAGATTATTGATTAGTGGACGCTCGTTTGGGGCTCAAGTGAAAGCAATGTGTGCTAGTTTTCTCTTATTGGCCTGCCATGGCCTCTCTAAGCATTTTAACTGAATTATTAGACTGACATAGTCTCCACTGACCATGTCAGAAAGGAAGGAAGGGGATTATACGAAGTCAGCGTCCAAATTAGATGCCTCAGAGGGTCTTGAGATGACGGCATGTAACTGTTGGAGATTTTACTGGGCCATTTACATTTTCATGTGCAACAAAGAAAGTTGAAAATATATAACAGAACAAGTCTGCTCATATAACAGCAAAGCAACATTGCAAACTGCAGCATAAAAGTCAACGTGTGCATCCCATTTCGTCCCATAATTAGATGCGTTTTTTCATGCATTGATATTTATGGGACAGAAATTAGGGATGCTCCAATGCTAAAATTGTGGCTGATGCTGGAATTATTTAGATATTATGGGCGAAAGCCAGTAATTAGCAGATATTACAAGACTCTCTCAAAAAAGAAACAGAAAACCTAACTTGATAAAAACACAAATAAAACTTAAAATGATGAAAAACAATTTTTTGCCACATAAGAAAAAAGGTCATAATTATAAGATTGAATGTCATAATTATGACAAAATTTACAGTAATTAATAAAGTCACATACTGTATGAAAAAAGGTGTTGTTATGTTATTATGACTTTGGATATGAAAGGTTGAAATAATGTATTTATATGTATGTTAACCTAACCCTAAACATAATAAAAATAGCTTAAAATAATGTTTAAGTTTCTACCATGCAAGGACAGAAAAACTTTTTGTAATTCATAATTATGAGATAAACTGTCACCATTATGACATTATAAAGCCCTTGTTTTGGGGACAGTGGTTTAGAAACGGAATACATACACTAAAGGATTTATTTAGTAATAGTAAGCTGTTGTCTTTTAATAATTTGAAAGACAAATTTCTGTTAGAAGGCTGTGATCATTTCTAGAAATATTTACAAATTAGACACTGCCTGAAGGTAAAGGTTCCCATGGAACAGAATACAAATATTTTTAAAACATTCTTAGAACTGCCAAGACCTATCCAAAAAGCATCCAAAATTAACCAACTCTCTTAAAGGATAGATAAAGACACCTGGAAGAGAATTTTGTCCAACAGTGTAAAGTTTTTTTTTTAAGAGCACTTCATGTAACCTTAAAACCTTCATAAGATTTTGCTTTTAAAGTGTTAAAAGGTCATTATCACTTTAAGTTGGCGCTAAAGAATGAATCTTTATCAATCAATGGCCGTTATTCACCTGACATGGTGCTGCTGATACATTGTGCATCGCTGTCAGGAATTGATCAGATTGAGAAAACGTGGCTTATTATACAATACCAGAATGTAATGTGAGGGGGAGGGGCTTAAAAATAAGAGGCGTTTGTGATGTCATCCAAAAGGAAAGTTGCTTCAGAGGTTGCTAAAATGTCTTGCATCACATTCTGCTATGTATTTTCCCTCTATGTTTGGTGCTTATAATAAGATGAAGCAGTTCTGCTGGGGTTTGACAAAATCTGCTGTCACATTATGATGGTTTTGGTCGGAGCTCTCAGCTATGCTTTCTACGAACGAGCAGTCAACATCACGCTGAGAGTTCATGTGTGTGTCTGCAGCCCCGTCAGAACCCTTGCTGTGCAAGTTTGCGGACGGAGGCCAGAAGAAGCGTCAGAGTCAAAATAAATATGTGCAGAACGGAAGAGCCTGGGCCAGAGACGGAGAGACCAGACTTGTGAGTACCGCTTTTCTCTCCACCAAGTTGTGTGCCCGTATCGCTTTGTGCGGTCATGTATCACCTGTCACAGCTTTGTAAGTGAACACATGGACAGCAGGCGCCTCATGTATCAACGCTGCGTATTATTATTAAATTAACGTGAGAATGTGCGTTGGTCTGCGCCAACTCCATGTCTGGCGTATGCGTATTTCTTGTGTGTTTTTGTTTTATGTCTGTTGGCTTTTAAAATAGTTTGGTTTTGTGTGTAATGGCAAAATAATTCCTTTTCGTTTCGTTTTTCTTTTAAGTCAATTTAGTTAAATTACCTATACGTTTTTGTTTTTTAAAAGCAACGACCAGCCTCAATGTAGCCTACATACTAAATTAATTCATGCATATAAAAATGTTTTAACATTAAACCTCACTATAATAAAAGTGTGCTATCATATTCACATTAGTTCGGAGACTAGGGAGCGTGTTTTTAGGGAGGATTTTCTGTCTCCTACAGAAACGGATACCACTCCAGGCAGTAAAGTTTCACCCACAATTAAGGCAACACTCTCCTGAAAGGGTGTTAGTTCAGCACCCCCTGTTCCCCTGCCTGTTCGGTCCACACTTTGACGGTGCGCCGCTATTCTCCTCTAAACCTGCACCTTTACATCGGACCATTTCATTTATAATTCGTTCACAGTGCGAACACAGTTCAGACCCCACTGTGTTAACCGTGTAAGGTAAACTCTCCCACTCTATTTTTTTTCGTTTGTTATTAAATCCAAAGGACAAACTTGCAAATAACAGTTTTTCTCCGGTCTACACCGATAGGAGCGCCTCCAATTCACATTCTGTGAAGTTTCTCTTCTTGCTTGCTTTTGCCATTCCTTTTTCGTTCGTTTTTTTGCCAAAGTGGAGTCATTAACATATTTATTCGGGGGAGGAGGCAGGGAGGGGTTTAGCGTTCGTGCATGTGCGGTCAATTTCACGTTCATTCGGATGTAAAAAGAGAATATGCGTGGGTTTCCGCGTACGCAGTGTTTCATACATTTTTATTTTTCCGTGCGTACGCACATTTACAGCTTTGTCCGTAAACAGTGTTTTAGTATTAATTCTAAGCAAGTCTTTGTACATGAGGCCCCAGGGCTGTGTGTGTGTGTTTATACAAGCTACACCAGTACAGTCATATATTAAAATGAACCACAGAAGTGATACTGAGATGTGTGTGTGTAATGTGTGTATGCGTGAGTTTGTGTGTTTATCCTAACTACACCAGTATAGTCATATATTACATGAACCACAGAAGTGATACTGAGTTGTGTATGTGTGTGTGTAAACTGTTCACCTGTCATTTCCACTTGTTCCAAAACCTAGGGAACTGAAATATACCCCTATAAGTGACTGATTTATGATGGGAGACTCGACTCAAAAGTCTACAAATCCATAGCACACACAGATATTGAGTAAAGCTGTCAATTATTTGATTGAATTAATTGTTTCATAATTAGTATTTATTTAGCTTCGTCTGACATCTTGAAGTGATTTGATCAGTATTATATTTATATAGTATTATATTTTATTATATATAAATCATTAAATTATTCAAAGTTATAATGAATAGTTCTTTTACTTCATCTGCTATTCAGTTGATTTTGTCACAATGCATTCTGGGATTGCAAAATATTTGATGCTTTAAAATAGTCATCTAACTATGTGTATATTTACATCATTTAATTGAGTCGATACTGCTTTTTCTAATGAAAATTAATCTGAACAGTTTCATTATTTCTCCTTATCATGCACAAGCCACGCAGAGAAAAGGTCGTAGATGGCATTTAATTATAGTGTGGTGGGTTTTCTGGCACGCTAGAAAATTTCATTACACCGTATGCAGTTTTTGTTGCAGAATTTGACTGGACAGACATGACAGATTCTGAATGTTAAAAGCTTTTCCACATGTTGAAATGGCTGTGATGACATGAAAAAAGTGTCTACAAACCAGAGCGAAGAGCAGTAGTGTCATTTGTTTTCTGGTTTATATTTGACAAGCACAGTAGCCACAAAAAGACACTTGCGCCACACTTCATGACGTAATTTCATTGCATTGGGTAGCAAAATATCAAAGCAAGTCTGTATCTTTGCTGAAGTACTGTAGGAGCTCTTTACTAACTTTTAAACTAACATAATTTCTTCTCGGGTTCTCGAGCGGCACAACTAAAAGTGGCACAACACTTTTGACTTGATTTTCAACACTTTAAATGCAGCTTCATTTATATGATTAATATGAGTTGAATAGTGTATATTTTATCTGTCTCTCTTTCTCTCATAGGCTGGCATGACACTCACATACGACCCCACCACAGCTGCTATGCAAAATGGGTATGAGACAACAAGAACAAGTGTTATTTTTACTCTATTCTAGTATTTCTTAGTATTTTGAATTAGCTTTTATTTTTTTCATTTTAATTTTAGTCAAGCCCCTTAGCATTCTTAAGGTCTCTTTATGAATAAGATTTGTACGTCAGGAGGGACATGCTAAGGGGTTAATGTTTGGGTGCCTACTATTATGTGATTTGTTATTTATTTATTTATTTATTGTCATTTATATTTAGCTTTTATATATTTTGTTAAATGCCTCTGCACTTAAATGTTTTAAGTTAAAATTTTCGGTTATTATTTTACTTCAGCTTTATTTTAAATTATTTTAGTTGATTATTTAATTTTTTCTATTTTATGTTGTTTTGTTTTTTTATTGCCAAAGCAACGTTTCTCATTTTAGTTACATTTTTACTTTATTTTGTGGTGTCAAAATTAGCGTGTTAATGTATGGAATTATTTTTTTCAGATTAACATATTAAAAAAATGTAATACAATTAACAAGGGGCTGGGCTGGAGTTGGGAGCCCCACTCACAACTGCTGCTTCTGTCACTTTTTCTCTGGACAAGAAGAGCATTTAAAATGCGTTTAAATCTCACTTTACCCTAACACTAAATGTTAAAAGTGATATCTTTTAATTACTGTAATGTTGAATGTGTAATATGGGGGTTTTAAAGAAATCAGTGTTGGTATTATAATGGTTTTATGTGAAGATTGTTTTAAGTTCAATTAAATTTGAAGTTATTTTAATTGTTAAAATTGATAGCTTTGTAATGTTGAATGGATAATCAATAATTAAATAGCTACTAGGGGAAAAAAACTATTCCAAAGACATCAGAGTGATGCTGGCCTTCAGTCACAAAAAAGATCCCATTATACAAATATTCAAAAATGTTCTGTCTTTATGTTGTTTGTACATTAATTTAAAGATTGAATGTGAAATTATTGCAATATAAAATTGTACTGCTAGTTGGGATTATCACAATTTAATTGCAATCAATTTCAGAAACAAAATGTGATGAGTTAGTTTATTTTTAATCAATTGACAGCATTAATTCTATTTTATTTTATTTTATTTTTGTAGTTGCCAAAGCAACATTTCTCACTTTAGTTAAATGTGATTTAATTAACATTTATTTTTCATTTTATTAAAGTTTTTAGATGTTTAGAATATTAGTTTAATTATTTTAACTCTATTTTTTCTTTGAGGGTTTTAAGGTTATTTTTCTTTTATTGATTTTTTTATGTTTTTGTTTTTTTTAATTATTATTATTTCTTTAGGAGCCAAACAATATTTCTTACTTTTTTAAAGTTTAGCTTTTTTCATTACTTTCGACTTTACTTTTTCTTAAAGGCAGGTTAAGCGATTTTTCAAAAATGCTTTATAAAACTGAGTTGGGGCCCAGTACCAAAACAAACTTGTAGCCAATCAGCACTAAGGGCCATGTGAAGGAGACTGCGTTTAGTGAACAGCCGAGGCGCGACAGAAAGATAAAAAACAAAAATGGACAATGTCTGCGCAACGATAAGGCAAGAAGTAGGACCCGTGTAAATATTGGATCAGCTTTTCAGCTCTGGAGAGAAAAAATAGAGGAAGGCCTACGATTGGATGCCCAGATTGGTTACGCGACCATTCGTGATAAAGCGACCATTGAAAATAATTTAAAATTTGTGTCAGCAAGTCATAAACAGAACACGGCAGCAGTTTTCTGTCTGAGATTTGTCACACTGCTTGTGTCCGGTGTAGACAGTATCAGTGATTTTGAGTTCGGTCCCGTGTAGACACAGTGTAATATTGGTTCTACTTTGTTTCACAAAATTCATCGTTGCCTGAGTTGTGTACATATGTGTGGGGCGGAGCTTTCAGGGCGGAAAGACCCCCTTTTTTAAAATATCAGCATTGACTTCCAGAAATCGCTTACCCTACCTTTTAAGGGTGTATTTTATATTATTTTGGGTATGTACTTCAGCTAATTGCCATTGCAGAATTTACTTTTTTCAGTTTTCTGTTTTGTTCAGTTTTATTTATTTATTTTTTTAGGTAATAAGAACAATTTTAGTTTTAATACTTAAATAACAATGACAATGACATTTTATCTACAAATTTTGACTGCAACTTCTGCAAATGCCCAGGTCACACACATATCGAATAAAATGGTCAAGTACTTATTAATATTTTTTTCAGTATGGACTGAATAAGGTTTATATAATTTCATAACAAGATATCTTAAAAGGCCACATAATCATACTCAAGGTTATCATGTAAGGGGTAATAGCTAACAGCCAGCAGGTTGTTTTTGCAGAATAAAGCCCGACAGGGGTGTTGTAGAAGACTGAAGGGTTTTATTCTGCGACAACAACCTGCTTGCTGTACATTATCTCACTTATTACACTGCTTCTTGCCCAAAAAGTAACTAATAAAACAATAAATAACAAACAATACAATAATTTTAAAAAAAATTAACCGGGGAGTCAGTTGAGTCATCTTATATCCACTGCTGAAATCCACTGCTTTTGCTTTTTCCGTACATATTGAAATCAATGTTGAAGTCTTCCAATTTAACCCGTGGTTAAGAAGCCTTTTTAAGCCACAGGATGACGCCAAACTGTCAGCGACAGCGGAGTGATATAATTACTAACAGTCAAGATGATTCATAGTATCCAGATGAGCCTGTGTTATTGGTTTTACCAGTTGTTATCTGGAAATAACAAACCTTGGAACCAATCAGTACCAACCCAGTATTCTACTAAGTTTTGTAATAAGCTATTTTAACAACCTGTCATAAATTAATGCTTAAATATACTGATTTTATCTTTCTGCAGATTCTATCCAACCGCCTACAGTATTACAAACAGAATGATTACACAGACCCCCATGTCTCCATATATCTCCCCTATGTCCACGTACCAGGTATCTTAATATCAAATCTATCTCTACTGCTCACAGACCGAGATGGATGCATCAGAACTGTCTTAAGGGACTTTGATAATCTGTATTTTATTGTTCAGGTACAGAATCCATCCTGGGTCACCCATCAGCCCTACATCTTGCAGCATCCGGTGAGTCTCAGGTTGTGCTGAGCGGTGTTTGTTTGTTTGTGTGGGAGAAACACCCTTGATCTATACCATGACTGCTCATAGACTGAGAGTGTGGGCGACAGTCCAAACACACATACTAAAGCAGAAAGCACAGCAATTTCTGAGTAATCAGAAAGAATCTTATGCCAAATGAAATTGTTAACAAACTGGTAGGTGGTCACAATATGAACATCAAATAGAAGAACATAGTATGTATATGTATATATCGCACAGTAATAAAATGACAAAAAGTACATAAAATTGCTAGACAAAAAATAAAGTTAACACAGAAAATATGAAAATAAAATCAAATTCAAAATATTAAGATAAACTATTTTGTATCGATTTTTGTATCAATGATGCCAAAATAGTAAAGAACAGACACCTTGGTTTAAGTCGGATATTTCATTCAGAAGATTCCTTGTTTGAGAAACTGCTTTGCCTATAGTAAAATGAAACAGTTGACATTTTGTCCCTGATAAGTTATGTGTGTTTCCTACTTCTGAAGAGCAGCAGGAAACACTGGTGTGAGAGTGTGTTTGCATACGTGCATTACCACTGAATCGCACCCAGATGCTGGATTACTGTGTGTGTGTGTGTGTGTGTGTGTGTGTAAGAAGTGAAGCTGCATGAATGAATCTGTCATGCAGGGAGCGTCTAAATAAGCCTCTAAATGAGAGTGTGTTTGTTTTCGAGAGGGTGTGTGTAACGTACAGGTATGTTAGTAATGTGTGCTGTAATGACTGGTGTGAGTCAGGACATATAGAGCTGATTGTTGTTGATCAGAAATGAGGAAATGGTGGCATTGGCACTGATGACTCACAGTGTATGAGACCAGGACTCATCATGCACATCCCAGAGACACCTAGAGCGCTCCAATTGCCTGCCAAGGGGGCTTTAAAGGGTGTTCGTAAACTCTCTCATATAAGTCACATTTACATTATATTATATAAAAAAATCAAAGAATAGCATGGTATTAATAGTAGTAGTTTGGTGAATACAGCAAACTAGTTTATTAGTGAAATAAGCTAAATAAATTGACAAAAATATACTTCCAATGATTAAGTTGCTTTTTTCCACTTTTTTGTAAAAGCATTATTTTATTTTACAGTGATTTACCAAACTTTTTTTAAGCTTTAAATTTATATGATTTTCTTTTCTGCTTTATTTCAATGAATTAAAACAAATTGAAATAATTATAGTTTTGAGTAAAATGGTATATTTAATGCTTTTTAACCCCTTAACTGTCACCCCCATTTTCGGGAAAACACATGAAAAAGTACTATACAAGCTTAAAAAGATGTAATTCAGGACATATATTAAAAAAAAATGTAGGTGTCCCGTATTCGGAACGGTGACAGTTAAGGGGTTAACTATTGTATTTTATTCAGTTAGTTGGCAAACAATATTTTTAATTTTTAGGTTTTTAATTTAATATTTTTATTTTAGGAATATATTTTTATATTCATTGGTGTACATTTACATTTAGTCCTTAAGCAATTTTTAGTCCTTTTATCCAAAGCGACTTACAATTGAAGACTCAACAAAAGAGCAATGATATGCAAGTGCTATAACAAGTTTAAATTAGACTAACAAAGTACACATAGCTAGTTTTTTTTTTTTATTATAATAATAATAATAATAATTATTATTATTATTATTATAAATAACATATTTATCTATTTTTTTCCAGCTTTATGCATTCACATTACTGTCAATGCTTTAAAAAATACACAAACATATCGAGTACAATAATCATACTTCTTTTTTGGTTTATTGCAAACTGGCCAGTGTATGTATGTGCTTTCTTGCCTTTTCCTCCTACATGAATAAATGTGCTGTAACTGTCCCATTGTGTCATAGGGAGCAGTAATATCGCCCTCTATAGAACACTCCATGTCTCTGCAGCCGGCATCCATGATGGGTCCTCTCTCTCAGCAGATGAGTCACCTCTCCTTGGGCAGCGCAGGAACGGTGAGCAGAAACAAATGTGTTGTTTTGTTTCATCGAGATCAGCAAAATCATTTTTAGCGGTTAAAGTCTATGAATGCAGACAGAATGCAATGGCGATTGCATACTATTGGATATTTAAAACTGTAACACTGTAGGCACTATATATATTTTTAAATCTATGAAGAAATGAGTGTGGTATATTACTGTCACATGAACTTATGACATTGCATGGGAATGGCAGTTAAATACAAAGTAATTTAGCATTTTAAATTAATCTTTCCTAATTTCCTAACATTTGGCAACTCCAATAATTAATAAAAAAAAAAAAATATTAAAATACACATGCAAACTTATTTTTGTCAATACATTTTAAATGTTTGAATGCATTTAGTCAGGTGAGTGCTTTGCATTATGAAAATTTTTCAATGGCATGCATGCATGGATAGTTTTTATTTGGATTTTTAAATTGAACATTCCTAGTTTCCTAACATCTGGCAACCCAAATAATGAATAGAAATATACAAATATATACCTTCAGTTGTGGTATTATTTGTCGTTAATCCTAAAAAGGTCAAGTGCATTGAGTCGAGTGAATGAAAGTGAATGAATTTCATTTCATTTAGCTGCATGACTAAACGTGAATGCCACCTACCGTGAATGCCACCTGGTGAATAATCAAAATGGAAAAACAAGTTTTATGTTGGAAATTTTATTTATTTGTGTTACAAAAGACACAGATCACTGATTCTGCATATACTGGACAAAGGGTGCAAAAATGTATATATTTAAACACATGCAGGCAACACATGACTCATGCACAACTCAGCAGAATTGCACAAAAGCAAGCAAATGTAAAACAGCTGACAGAATGAGAGCACAAAATACAGCGTGTGCAGATTTGTAGCATTATATGTTGGTGTGTTCATGTGAAACTCTCTCGTCTCTCTGTGTAGTTTATGCCAGCCAGTCCAGCTCTCCAAGGGCCATATATCCCTCCATATACTCACATGCAGACCACCGCTGTCTCAGTAGAGGTGGGTTCATGACCAAAAACAATTTCCCAGAAACAGATTTAACCTTGTCCTGTACTGAAGAACTTCCTGAATTCACGATCACCATAAATGGAGAAAAGTTCAGGAACACACCGGGCTTGTGTGACTGCTGAAATTGTTCTGAAGAGAATCACACAAAACACTTTACTGGACTTTACTCTAAATCTAACAAAAGAAATAAAACTGATTTTGGAAGAACATGTTTTCAGGGACATTGTTTTGTTTATTTTTTTTTTACGCTGTGAGATTATTTTCATGCACTTTCCCCCTAAATCTTCATTACTGTGATACATAATAATAGTAATAATGATACTGAAATATTAAACATTTAAATGTAAGTATTTATGGTAGTAGTTTATGCATTGCCTAATACATTAAATATTACAATAATACATTTAATTTACAGTATAATATGAATTTTTCATGACAATTAAGCTAATTCTTCTTAAATCCTCATTACTCTGATGCATAATGATAACGATAACAGTAAATTTGTATTCAATTCAACAGTTCAATTGAACTGTTATTTATAGATTGTTATCTATTGTGTGTTTTGCCTTTAATTTCTGCAATAAAATATTTAAAAATATGTATGTAAATATATTACAATGATAAAAATAAATCACTGTATGATAATAATTAATCTGATGCATAATAACAATAACAACAATTATTTAAATTGAAGTATTGCAAGTAAATTATTATATTATAATTAGTGATTAATCGAATACAAAATAAAAGTGTTTGTTTACGTAATATGTCTGTATACTGTGTATATTTATTATGTATACACATAAATTGTATATATTTAAGAAAAAGTTTATCATTATATATTAAATATATTTATATATAATATCAAATATACGAATATAAATATGTAAATGTATATACATGTTAATATTTTTAAAACATATACTGTATTTCTGTGTATTTATATGACTTATATTACATTATAACTGCAGATCTGTGATTTGATTTGAACTTTCATGATTTGTGCTGGTTGAATTGGTTTGGTGCATAAATGCAAGAAAATAATCCACTTTTTTTTGTAGGAGAACAGTCCACAACCTCAGGTGGAATCGTCCAATGATCATTCACCTTATACCTATCAGCAGGCCAAGTGATGAAGAGGTAAATAAATCACACCTGTCCACACATATACATCACATATAGAAATTGATATGGACTAGTGCTATTATATTTAGCTAAAAATAAAAATTAAACATTATATAAACAATAAAAACTATCCAAAACAAAATATGCATTTTGACATTTCAAATCCAAAATATACAGTGGGTACGGAAAGTATTCAGACCCCCTTAAATGATCTTATATTGCAGCCATTTGCTAAAATCATTTAAGTTAATGCACCCACAGCACCCCATATTGATGGAAAAACCCAGAATTGTTGACATTTTTGCAGATTTATTACAAAAAAAGAAAAACTGAAATATCACATGGTCCTAAGCAGTGTTGTAAAAGTTACTTTTAAAAGTAATGCATTACAATATTGCGTTACTCCCTAAAAAAGTAACTAATTACGTTACTTAGTTACTTTTTATGGAAAGATTCTGAAAGAATGGGAAGAAAAGTTATTTGTTAGGAAGCCGGATTGAGCGAGGATAGCTTGAAGATTATTATTTTATTTTAACCTGGTCAGTTTTACTTGTTTGATGAAAAGGAAATAAAATCTTTGTCGATTATGGACAGATCGGACACCATCGGATGCGTTTTTTGGATCGAAAATAGAATTGACTGTAAATTTGGAACAACTAAGAAGGTCGAAGAACGCTAAAATAAACAGTGTCAAGGGTACGATCGGTGTGCACAAACTGATTTTTGAAGCGAATTTGTGGAAGCAGATTGATAATATTTCCAAAGCGATTGGCAATCTGGAATTTGGTTTAGGAGGATTCGATCTTTGGATTCCTTTAAGTAAGAGAGCAATCTGTGAACTAGCGAGGTGTTTAGCTGAGCGGCCGAAATTAATTTAAGCAAAACTGTAACCTGCTGAAATACCCTTTGATAGAACAGATTTGCATTTTTTGCATTTACTTAAGCAAATCAGACTTAAGCAGCAAATAGTGAGGAGCCGGTGTTGGATGAGCCTCGGTATCTGGAGCCGATGTCTTCTGGATCCAGGCTGGAGCTTGTTAATTCCTAGTTACCACGGGATGACAATCTCATGGTAGAAACAGAACAAATAGGAACAAAATTAGCGTAGCTGCTGTTCAAACAAAGAAAATTAAGATTTGTTAAAC
>JAUMHG010000048.1:1806401-1830182 GCA_032359395.1 Enteromius anoplus
CAAAAACAGACTGTTTCATTCTAGGGTCAAATTCTAAGGTTGTAAATGGACCTGTAAAACCGTTTCTGGGCATTTTTCCCCTTACCTAAGATACATACCTTCTATGTACATATCAGAGAACAATTTAAAATATTCACTCAATGCATTCTATGGCACCTTTAAAGTTAAAAACGTCTCGATGTATTTGTTTCTTACAAACACACAGCTTTAACTTTTAATTTAATAAATTATTAAATTTAATTTAATAATTAAAAAAAAATTTTTGGACTCTCATTCTGACAGCACCCATTCACTGCAGAGTATTCATTAGTGATCAAGTCATGGAACGCTTTTTTTAAAATCTGTTCCCATAAAGAAACATAGGCCTACTTATTTACAAATCTACATTTATGTATTGGTAAAATATATCATCAAATGGATGTGTATTAATTTTGCAATATTTGGGATGGTTTATTCCTCTTTGATCAAATCACACCATGTTCAAAAGGTTTGTAGCAAGAATGATACATCTGTAGAATAAATTGTTTTCCCTCAACCCTTCCTTTTGTCTTCTTCCCTTTTAATGCTGGATGGCTCTTGTTTTTTCAGGAAAAAAGAGAGATTACTCTCTGCATTCCCTTGATGTGTCTACAGAAAATCAATAACTCTGGCTTCATGGGCTCTGGTGGACAATGATGACAACTCCTCAGGACGCGCCGCAGACTAATGTGGAAAAATAGGAATTAAAACAAAATAGCTACATTAATTTGTTTTCCATCAGCCTCTGGAGAGATAGTGTGCAGCGTTGCTCTCAGTCTCATTATACTTTCTAATCAAGACTCTTTTAAAAATCCTTTTTAAGGCGACAGGCAGATTTGCCCTTCCCCCCGTTGCTCTGCTGCGCCTTGCCGTCATTGTGCTTCTGCTTATTACTTTACAAATGACCGAGGTGAGGCTGACATTTTCACTGCATGCAGAAAAGCTCGGTATGCACGGCCTCTGCGGTAATGAATTTGCTTTGAGCTTTCGCTTCCCCCTCCGCTTTTCCCAATCAAGATTCCCCAATACAATTAAAATCCCAGCATCTCGCCGCTGTGACAAATGCATCTGAAGAAAGAGGCGAGCTGGTCCCCGACGCCACTCCAAAAGCAACGCACAAACCCCAGTGAAAAGAATGCGATGGAAAAATCAATGAACTCGCAGGAGTGTGAACAGGCACGGAAACCTGCTTTAAATTCGGCGAGCTGAATAAGGATTTTTTTCACATCTTTAATTCAGGAGTGACTTAGTCAGTAAATTGGTCTCTTACTGTTAACAGGAGTGAGGTGTGAAATCACAGGCCCTGTGGATAAAAACACCATATCAATATTTTAACAGTTGGTAATTTTCACCTTCTCATAAAAATATATCGACCACATCATTTTGTGCCGGTAAAGCAGGCTAAATATATAAAGGTGTACTCTCAGTCAAGATTTCTTTCTTTCATAGCCATGCATGTTCATTTATTTATTCATGAATCCAACTGTTTATAGAAAGACAGTTTTAAAGCAGTCTAAATGCTTAACTGCTTTCACAGTTTTAGAGGGGTTTTTGGGCACTTGTCAGCTGGTCAGGTTGGTTTAAGTCAGGTGTTCTCATTGCATTTTACTTCATGATATGTCACACCCAGTGCTATCTGACTAATACACTTCAGGATTTTTCTTTTCTTCACACCGTCTCAAATACATGTGAACTTAAGAATGTGGCTTTTTTTCTGAATTGTCTCGGTTTTAGGCAAGTAAACACTGGTTGGCTGTAACTGTGCCATTGTGCTTACGAATAACACTCAAATAAACAATATATTTGAGTTAGAATTTATTAGTAGAGTAAATTCTTAAACTTAAGGAATAGTTCACTGAAAATGAATATTCATTCATCATGTACCTTTTGTGTGATGTTATCATTTGTTTTTTTAATATATAGCCTATATATTTTTCACACGAAAGTTCATTGTGACCACATTTATTTAGCTGTAAAAATGCAAAGAAATAAATTAAGCAATTAATTTAAAAAAGGAAACGAAAAACACATTTGACGACTGACATGCAAAAAGTGTTTTTGATTTGCTGAAAAGTTGTTTGCGCTCTCCATAGCTCCTTATTTCACATGATAGCCTATATGCTAGGCCTGTATGTGACCCTGGACCCAAAAAAAAGCAGTCAAAAGTAGCACAGGTGTATTTGAAGCAATAGCCAATGATATATTGTGTGGCTCAGAATTATACATTTTTTCTCTTCTGCCAAAGTAAATCATGTTCCATTAAGATTTTTGTACGTCCTACCGTTAATATATCAAAACTTAATTTTTTATAAGTAATATGCATTGCTAAGAACTTCATTTGGACGACTTTAAAGGCAATCTAATCTCAAAAAATCTTAATTTAAAAAAATTGACTGGTTTTGTGATCCAGTGTCGCATATTAGTGAGGCATATTATTAAATTAAATAATTAAATGATAAAACAGAGACATCAACATGTCGAAACAAAACGATTTCGTGTTCTGATCTTCGAGGCTGAATGAAAATGCACAAACGAAGCTCTGAAATGATGAACCAGCGCTTTGGTGACGTCACGGCGCTTCCTTGAAGTGCAGTCGGACGTGAAGCCTTAAGATTCACACGCACTCTCAAGTCAAGAGCGCTGCTCTGCTACGACTCCTCAGAAACCAGTCGGAAATTACCAGTTTTCTTTTACAAGGTCGCCGGGTGATTTATCTCAAAGTGAAAGCAGAAGGTGAGTGAATTATATCATTAACCTGACGGAGACCGCGCGTCCTGGTTTGGGTATAGTACTTGCCGTTTGTTGTTTGCGCTCTGAATGAGGTTGATAACGGTCACAAACTCACCAAAAGATCAGTTATCGATCTCAATCTGTAGTTAAACTCACCGGGTATAGAATATATACGAAACTTGTCACAGTATATCAACTAAAATGCGGCTTCTCCGTCTTTAAATCGCGCGTAAAGTAGTTTTTCTGTCATGACTGGGACGTCAAGTGCTCCGAGTCCCTTTGTGTAATGTTAACTAGCATCACCTGGTTCATGGGTAAGTTAGTTGACACGATGCTTTTCATATTCAAAACCAGAAAATCAGCATATTTTGTAACTGAAAGTGCTTATCTTAACTGTTCGATGTTTAAAATGTAACAATGTATATGTACATATGTATCAATTTGTGTCACTAGTTCATTTCTGGGATTTTGTTTTAACCTGCGACGTTACGTTAGATATTGAAGTAACGTGTTTATATCAGTTAGTGAGAATCTAATAAAATAAAAAGGCTATAGAATAACTGTAAAGATGATTTTCTTACAACTGTCTTCGATGTTGTAGTTAGTTATAGAGAAGAGAAACGAGAAGTTGTCATTTTTCCCACGGTATTTACCTATTCAGTCTGAAAGGTTTGTATTTAGTGCTGATATTCGGTCTGTTGAATGTGTTTAAAGTCAAAAGGAAAATGGGAACAGCTGGGTAGGAGAGGTCTGATGTTACAGATGTTGTTCAGGGTGTGATGTTACTGCCTTCATGGATGTCTTATGTGACTGTCCTAATTTGTTGTTTTTTTATTTATCTACATAGCTACGAAGGCTGTGTTGCATAAAGTCTTTATATTGCTATTAATGAAAATGCATGATTCTTGTGAAACGTACACATGTTTGTTACTAAAACATATTTTATTCTTTTGTGATTTATTAATGCATGCGTCAGACAAAGTGGCATGTTTATAAAGTTTTATTGTGATGCATTTCCCCCACCCCCATTGCTCGTTGTTCAAAGGAGTTACCATATTGAGCCAGATCACCTTGATCTCTGACTTTTGAAGTGCTACATGCCTCCATCATCACCGTTTAAATGGGACGAAGTATTGTAATGCTCAATTGACCTCTCAAATTTTTAGTGTTTGCTTGTATAGAGCTTGAGAAATGGCACATGTGATCAGACCCTGAGATCTGAGAACTAGCCAGAGACGTGATTCAGATTCGGTCCAATGACCGAGACTGTTGTCATCGGCCGTAAAAAGATAAAAGTGGATGATTTATTATTATAAATAAGACCAAGTTAGAGTAAGGAGAATTGCTATGGAGAATTTTTTTCCTCTTGATTTTGGGACTTCGCTCTGTGTGCTTCCCTCCCTCTCCGTTTGTCCTTTTCTTTTTTTTTTCTCCAAATGCTCCGCTCTTTTTGGTGACACCGTCTGAACGCAGGACGCTAGAGATCCGAGCGTCTTCCTAACAGCATGACATTGTGCTGTAAGCCAACAAGAGATCCGTGAAATGAGCTTAAAATCTCGCCGCATTTGAGCTCTCAATACCAGCTGCAAGAAGTCCCGGCACTGCTGCATGAGACCCGTTTCTGCACTGAAGATCTAAAATAAACTACGTGAATCTTTGTTTAAATGATTCTCTCTGAATAACGTGAATGCATGTTGGAAAAGCAGTTAAATAGAAACCAGCTGAGCTAGCTACTGAAATATGCATTTAAGTTTGTGGCAGTGCTACTTTTAGTTAGTCTGAGCAGCGTTCAGGATAGTTGTTATTGATGGTAAGTGCTTTAAAGCACAGTTCTGCGTTTGTGTCTTTGAGCTAATGCATGGGAGCAGCTGTATTGCTGAGTGTCTGCTGTTCTTCGCATCTCTACTGGGAATGCGCATCTCTTCTCGTCCTCGCTGATGCATCGACCACGCAGCAGCTGCCTGATTGTGTGAAGATGCTTGGAAGCCATTAGTGGAAATGAATTGAAAGGAACAGAAAGACCCTCCTCTTTTCTTTTTTCTTTTTTTTCTTCCCTTGCTTAGACACACACACTCGGAGACATGGATTATACTAATACATTCTCTCAAACTCGCGTTTTGTAGTGCAAACAAATGTCTATTGTTGTTTTTTTGTAGAGCGGCAGTTGAACACAAAAGCAGCCTGTGATGTACTTGTTGTATCTTGGCTGCGGGAAGAATCTACAGCTGTCAGGACTTGTTTTGTGGTTGTACCTTTATTTTGCGACTTGAAAGCAAAACACGGTTTTATTCGATTCTTCTTCTCAATGCTGAAACCGGTTTCTGAGGCATTTCTCAGAATCATTTGTAAAAAAAAAAAAAACTTGTGTTTGTTTTTGTTTTTTTTGGATTGTGCATTTATTTAGTAAATAATAAAATCAACATGACCTAATTGCAGAACAGGCCAGGTTTATCTTGTTTCAGCAACACATTTTTCATAGGAATTTGGTTTTCCTTAGTCTTTTGGTCTTGGATGTTTAGAAACAGTTTAGTCACAGTGAGGTGACGAGGAAGTATTACAGATGCTATTATGCAAGAACTAACAATAGCAGAGTGCAAAGTGTGTCAAAGTCTTTGCTGTATTTATCTGTACTAATCTTTCGGAAACATTAGAAACCGACTCAAGGTTTTTAAATATAATTCTTTATCACTTCACTTTAATGTATTTTGCACAAAATCAGAAACAAATATTTCACAAACAAAAACAAGTAAGACTCTGTGTGTGTTTTGGCACATTTTGCCCCAAGCTTTTAATTTATTTATTTGGTAATTGTCGATAGTGGTAAATCACTCTTTAATATAAATAACTTTTTAATTATTTAAATCACTATAAAAGCTCTATTTTTACATAATATTTATATAAAATAATATTTGGTTAATGTAATACTAGATTTGCAATACAGTAATCATTTCCACCAGTTTTTTTTTTTTAATAATAGAATTTGTATTTATTTATTTCATTGTAACATAATTATTTTATGACATTTAAAGACCTATGCATATACTTTCCATTAGTTTGCAATAGTAATATCAAATAACATTTGTTAAAATAATGACTGTGTTACTATTGTGTTTTTTTTTTTTATACGATTTTATACGATTCATTTGAGGTAAGATCTGTGTATGTACTGTATATATTATTTTTCTTTATTTAATTTGGTTCCTGGACATGTTCCTGATAGGTTTCATGAGATTCACCCACACAACCTAATTGACTTCACATTCTAAATCTTCTGAATCTAATTAAATATGTAAAGCATGTTGACACAGATGGATCCTGCTTTTGAAATGCATCACTGAAACAGCTGGAAGACCTAGAGCGATGGGGGAATTAGATTATACTGACAGTTTTGTGAATTCATCTGGCCAGAGATTCAAATAATAAAGCAGAGTTACAGTCAGAAGGTCAACCCAGATTTATTCAAAACTGCCATCCTTGAAAGTGCAACAACCACCCATGAATACAAACCGCTCTGCATCATAGTCTGGTATTTAAGGGGATGAAAAATAACACGGTGCCATTTGAATGTGCTGCATGTTATCAAGCTCCGCTCTCCCGGCAGGCAACAACATTAGCTCAAGGTTACAGTAATAGTGCTTGAAACAGCACTTTTAAATGCTAGCAGAATCACTGCTCAGATTCGGATTATTCAAAATGTTACTCGCGTACTGCTACGCATTGTGCAGCTTGTGGTTGTAGGGAACAGAGACTATTAGCATACTCTGTTACTTGTTGTTTATCAGCTTTATTTTAATATAGTGATAATAAATCCAAAACGGGCTGATGTTACAGCTATCGTTTATTTTTGAGCAAGAATTTGAGACCAGCACCTGTGTTATAGCTTTTATAGCAGTATGATGTGGAAAAGTTCCCCATCTGACCTCCTTAGATTTGTCTCAAAAAAATCCATGTGATGGGAAATATGCCCAATAGATCTCTACTGTGCATACTTTTTTTTTTTTCATTACAAAAAAATAAGGCAAAACCCCATCCCAATTTTTTTATGTTTTATCAATAAGAACATGCTCTTTCAAAATAAAAAAAAGTTTCATGTTCACACCTGGTGTCATTCATGGGAAATATTGCTCTGAACATTGGTGTAAATACATTTTTGGACCTTAATATCTCAACATCCATAAGACTCTATTGTCTGATGTCAAAGGATGTGAAAGACATGATACATATTAGACCATTTACCAAGTTTGATGCTTATACACTGAAAATTGAGGTTTCTATGGACATCTGAAAACTCTTAAAGTAGTAGTTTCAAAGAAAAGTAGAGGGCCAGCATTCAGGTGTAAATTCAGTAACAATGCTGTGAGTTGTAATTCGTGCAGTTCTGGACTAAGACTCATGGACCTGGCACAACTAGTTCTGGAGATATTTCAGTCTGAACATGGTCACTCAGACCGCAAAGCCAAAACGGGGTAAAAAAAAAACAATTTTTTTTCCTTTCTTTTTACAGATTTTATGTATGCACGGTAGAGATCTATTGGGCATATTACCCATCACATTGATTTTTTTCAGACAAATCTGAGGGGGTCAGGTGGGGACCATTTGATGATTCCAGCTGGAATGACCCAATTTCCAATCAATGCATTACATAAGAGGAATAATTGGATTTGATTTTCATTTTACACTAGTTTTCAGAGTGTTGTTGAGGGTTTTTTTTTTTTTTTTTTTTTTGTGCTGCTTGAATTCATTTTTCATCCCCAGTATGTTTTGGTATGTCTAGAGCTGAATAAAAATAAAACTGAAATTGAAACATGGCTTGGCGTGAGCATCAAATCACAAAAGCGGTTTTGAAGTTTTCTGTCAAAACAAAAGCTTTAAAACTACACCAGCTGTAAGTATTAGTATTGTACACACCGTTGTATTTTCTTTCTTTCTTTCCTTTCTTTCTTTATTTTTATGTGTGCATATATGTTTTTACAGTGTATTATATAAATTATATGGTTATAGAGTGTATTTTAAGTAATTATTTAGATATTTATGTTGTAGTGATAAATAATAATGATTATTTTCTAGAAATTATTATTAGAAATTCTATTACTGTTAAAAAAAATGTTGTGGTTACTGCTGTTTTTGTTGTTTTTTTGGCTATATTGAGATATAAGCAAAGCATTTTGTCCAAATTATGCAGCCTTAAAGGGATAAATGAAAATTACCCGTCTTTTACTCACCTTTTAAAGCATCCTCGGTGTATGTGACTTTCTTCTTTCAGTCGAATCCAATCAGAGTTATAATAAAAAATTGTCCAGACCCCTCCAAGCCTAAAAGCCTTTAAATGGCTGTTACACCTCAGGAGACGTGAAATAACGTGCACATATTTGTAATAAAACGTCCCTCACACAGCTCCAGAGTGAATAAAGTCCTCCTGTAGCAAACCAATGCTTTTTGGATGATAAATATCCTTATTTCAAACTTAATAAGCACTTTTCTCTCACGTCTGCTGTCTGTTGAAACCCGAAGCAGTCCCGGCGGATGTGCCTCTGGGAAATGTAGTTTTAAAGGAAACAACGGAAAACCAGTCTCCTCTTGGCTTATTGAAATCCTCCTACATTGTTCTTTACAAATCCTCAGTTTGTGCTTCTAATTCATTGCTGCCGTTTTGTTTTGTGCTCTCACTCTCACTCTCACACTCATCATTAATACATCTTGCATCGTTTCCACAGACAGCAGAAATGACATGCTTATTAAGTTTGAAATATGGATATTTACCTTACAAAAACGCATGGATTCGTTACAAGGAGACTTAATTCACCCACCTGGACATGCTGTTTTATTAATAATACGCACACGTTATTTTACGTCTTCTGAAGTGTGGTGGCTATCACCCATTTAATATAGTAATAATATTTTTATAGTATTTTAAATCAATTAAAAGAACTATAGCAGCCTTGGTCATAAAAGGGGCATAAAAACAAATAAACTGGGCTTGGCTGCTTTTCATTTAGGTCCGATGGAGTTCACCAGCTACAGTTGCAAACTGAACAAGACTTTTTACAAGAATAGTTTTTTTTTTTTTTTAGGTTGATCTTGAGACAGACCGTTTATTTAACTTCAGCATATACAAGTGCATATATTCATTTTATCATGTGCACAGGTCTTCTTGGAGGGGAGGTCCATGTAGATGTTTTACTGGTTGGGAATGACTAATCTTTGTGCTGTTGAGAATGAGGTCATTGGATGAGGCTGTAGGGGAGAATCTTCTTCCTGGCTGCAAAAAAAAAAAAGGGGGATATTGTGTGCATTTAAAGCAAATGAACCACAGGGCCGCCAGTAATTAGGGCAGTTTTCCTGATGCGAGTTTGCGTCTGTACTGCACCATCCATCTTTCACTTCTCGCTCGCTCTTCCACAATCTTACGCTCATTAATCAGGATGCTGGGCTCCTGCAGGGGGAATCGGGAGGTCTGTCTTCTGCCGAGTCGTTTGGGGGTCTGAAGACAGCAGTTAGGCCCCCGGTGCAGCTGAATAAATGTGACATGGCTTTGAATGCATAATTCAATATCTCCTCTTTGTCTCTGGTTGATGTTTTGGAAGGTTGCAGACATGACATGAGTCTTTTTGTGAGTTAAGTATAGTCTCAGCCTCAGACGGCACACCCACGGCCGCCCATGATCTGTTCACTGATGCGCGATGTACACAGCACGCTGAAAAGAACTTGTTAAAACGGCAAACTCAAATTGTCTGACATTGAGCAACTTCTAGGTGTCGACTACATTAGTGACTATACCAGGATTACTGGGTTTTGACTGCTAAGTGGCTTTTAATCTTCAGAGGGTGCTTAGTTTTGTTTGAGTTGCTTATGGGGGTTTGATCACAAAAACACTGTGTTCGGTCACTTCACCTGTCAGTCAGACCATCATTTTATGCACAAGTGGACTGTTCTTGGCCTCAATAAATGGAAAAGATGTTAGGGCTGCACATTTTAGCTAAAAAGTTGTTATTGCCAGGGAGGGCATGTAGAAAACTCACACATAGTTATTTATTTTAAAGAACCATCACTATGCCTTCCTTTGTCAAACTACAATGACTGTTAAAATTGATATTGAACTGTAGTGCTTCAAACATAAATGGATAACAATATTATCGAGAGAGCTGTGATTTATTTATTTTTATCTAGTATTAACCGTAAATGTCTTCTGGCTTCTTGATAACTGTATAATATGACTAATGATAATAATTGACTAATGTTATTTATTTTGTTTTCTCCATGAAGATAGCCCCGCAGCATTAAAAATAAAAGATCATTTTTATTTTTTTTTCTAAATTGTCACAGTGGTTCAAATTGTTTGTTTGTTTTGTCTGTGCTTCATCACAGGACTACACCATTTGGAGAAATACTGTAATTGTTATAAAGCCAGATTGCTATATAATATAACAATTAATTTAATAATATCCGAAAATGTTAAAATAATATTAACGATTATTGTTATTATTATAGATATGATTTACATTTCTAAAACAATTTAATTTTGCATTCTTTGCATATGTGAAATTATGATACATAGGGTATAGCTTGTCTTATTTTCTTTTTCAAATGTCAACTGCATGTATAGGATGTATAGGAATGCTACCTTACCAAATGCAACTTTGTGCGAAGCAGCATTTGCTGAAAAGAGTCGCTCTGAGACACTGAAAACACTGAAGCTTCATGAGCTGTAAAAGAACACAGTGCTGCATTTTACTCTGAAACATGTTTATTTAATCTAATTAATTATGCAGCCCTCCCAGATGTGTTAGTAACAGGTCTTGCGGTGTAATAAAGTGTAAAACTGCTGATCATGAGAAATTAAAAACATGGTCAATGACCGTATCCCTCTCGCACACTTATTTTTTCCTTCTCTGTTTTTCTTTCAGTCTGTCTGTCACTTGAGTATCTGCTGTAAATGGATGTCACATGTCCTTTGCTCAGGGAGGAACTGAGGCTTCCTGCGGTGTTAAGAGCTCATGTTAAAATGCCAGTTCTTTCACCTTCTTTATTACTGCTTTGTACTGTTTGTCAGAGGCTATCAGTTGCGGTAATGCATGCCTGGTAAGAAAATAGTTGCAATTTCAGTAGCAGTATTACATTTTAATTAATTATCTAGAATGTTCAGCCTTCTAATTTATCCGGATGCATGTGTATTACATTGTAACTGGTTTAAAAGGGCAATAAACAGTAGCATGTGCCTAAATATAAAACCTTCTAAAAAATGTTTATCTTTGATGTTTAAACCTAAAAGGAAATTGAGAAATCTCAGCATTTGGAGTCAAATGAGGGCAGTGTTTAGGAAGCTTAATGAGCAAATCAAAAAGGCATTCAAATATTGTTCATTTATGATTTAGCAATTTTAGATCACCTGAAAAATCATTGCAAATTTTTTATGATTTCTTGAAATTCCTCTGCACTACAGAGCACCGATGTCTGATATTGTAAGCAATGTCAAAAATATGATTTCTCATATTTGCACAATGTACAAAATGCATGCAAAAGATCAGATATTGGTTCTACACACTAAGTGAGTTTGGTTCAGTATTTTTGCATTGCTGTAATTATATTCACACTTTGTTTTCCAGAATATAAGTGTTTAACATATTATTAGATCAGGTTGACATCTTATGACTATTAAGGTTAGAAAGGAATGGCCAACAGAACAGACCTGCAGAGATAAGATGCATGTGTGAACGTCCCATTATGGAGATTCATGTGAAGGTGACCTGTATGTGAAATGTGCTGCTCTTGTAGTTTTTTTTTTTTTTCTCTCTGAAAGCTTGCGGCCCTTTTAATAACCCCTTGCCTACTGCAGATCTATTCTTCTCAGTAATTACTGACTTTACAACGCAGATCTCCGTGAGCTGTTTACCTCATCCACACACAAACACCGGCCTTTATCTGTAGATTACAGCAGCATGTCATCTGATTTAACTCACTGACTCTTGAGGGATGAGGCAACACATGTCCTGTTATTGTGCCTGCTATTAGTTAATGACAGTGGAAAGAGATTTTATTTAGAATTAGTTTTTTGGTGGCAATTTATTTTTTACTTAAATTTACGTAATTAATTAAATAAATAAAATACAGCGAAATACAAAGTGAAAGAAAAATTGCACTGCTTAAAAAAATTAACCCAAACCAGAAAATGTAATATTGGTAAATTTCTGCCAGTTCTACAGTATATTGACTAACTTTACTGGCATTACTGTTAACTGTAGAGCAACTGTAGAAAATAAATATGTAAAATTTTTATCAATACATATATGTAAAATTCATTTTAATGCTGATTGTGCCTTATTTTTAGTTTTTTTTTTAGCACGCATAAGAAAAAATAAATAAACACCACTAATGCATCTGAAACATAGTTACAAAGAATAGTGGAAGCCCCATCAAACAAAGGTTTGCATTTTTATGTAACATGTTAAATCTGATGTTTTTCAACACTATCATATTTGCAGTCTGTGGTGTCAGGATTCAGATGGAGCTGAAGATCAGTGTAAAAGCAGTTTTCTTCTTATAAATGTACTGTATTTCAAATGACAGGATGTATTATTATCTGATCTGTTGACAGGGAAGAAAAAGTTGTAATAAGATGGAACAAGCCGTACAGAATAATCCAAAAACAGCAAAATAACATATTTTTGCACATCTGTAGCCTGTTTTCTGTCAAATATCAATGAAGTGATTATTAGTGTTAATCCAGATGGAGGTACAGGATGACGCACCGCTCATAACCACCAGGCTCTTCAAATGATCAGGCAGTGATGTGTGGTGGAAAATGAGGGGGAAAAGTCCCCTTTCTGGGTTTGTTTCAATGTTGATGTAACTAAAAGTGGAGAACAACAGAGTGCGGGTTGTTTAGTAATGTTTGGGTCAAAGGTGAAAAGCGGTTTTTAAGCATCAAACAATTTAAATTTAATGCAGCTTTAAATTTAGGCACATATATCTCTTGTACATTCAAATGTTTCCTGCTTAGATAAATTTTTCTGAGCAAAATTACTAATTTTAACCAGGATTTTTAAAAAAAGAAATATAATTCAGTATAGCAATCTAGCTTACTGTATATAGCATCTTTAGAAAAAGAATCATGCAATACATAATAAATGTTTACCACTGCCTTTCAAACCACTTGTTTTTACCCATTTTTCAGCAAGAGGTTTTTTGATCTTGTAAAATAATTAAATTTTGTTTGATTTGCTTTTTTCTTGTGTGTATTTTACAAGGACAGGTCAAAATAAATATGCCGTTTCATTTTTTACATAAAAGTCTCTTTTACTGATTCTACAGTATTTCACCCATATATGGACATTTCATTTTATGTGACCCTTCAATTAGACTTTAGTACGCTCTGTATGTATATAAAATCACCTCTGCAATTCTATTTTGATTCAGAGAACAAAAACTGATATGCAGCCCAGTTAGACAGGCAATGGTTATTATAGTAGAGCAAACCTAAAATCATTAAATTAATCATAAAAAAAAAATGTTATTTGAAAAACGAAAAAAGTTTACTGAAAAGAATTTAATATAAAAATGCAACTTTCATTTAGTTTAAATAGAAATAAAAAACAAAAATGGCAAACAATACAAATTAAATTGAGTTAAAATAAAAATAAAATTAGTAAAGATTAATAAAAAAAAATTTGGAAATTAAGTAGATGTTTAAAAAAAAAAAAAGACAATGAACGTTTTCTATCTGAAAGTGCCACTAGATTGTTGAATTGCAGGTTGATTTGGTTGTGAAGGTGGAGAACTCGAACAGAAAGTCTTGAAATGAAAGGTGTGAGTGTGATATTGTTCCTGTGTCACCAGGAAATCATATAACATCATAATCCTTCACGTCTGTGGGAGTTAAAATTGGGTGGGGATGAACAGGAAAGTCTCTCTTTTCTCAACAGCCGTTCCATACCATCATGATGAGGCCTGTCTCATGAGAAGACAATGTGTCTTTCTCTTTCTCTTTTAACAATGTCAGCGAGGCGATCTGTAACTCAAGCCATGTCTTTAACTCTGTGCTTCAAAGAGTTTGTGGAAAGAGCTTTTCTTTGCAATGACCTCCAGCACTGGATAAAACATGGCCTTCATAAAAGAAACAAGAGTCCTGCCATCATATTCTGCCAGTAAAGGCCTATCGTAATGCGGAGCTTCTTAATGGGAGCTCTTCATGAACAGCTGTGTTTTTGAATTTGAAATTTGCATGCTTTATCTTGTGGGGAAAAAAATATATTTCTGGCTTGTCATGCACACAGCAGCATGAGTTGTCTAATGAGATGCTCTGTAAGATGGAAATATCCCTCCCGTAATATTCCTCTGACTAGCTGCTTGTGTTTTAGAAGAATCAATCACAAAATAAAAGGGATTTGTAGTTTTGCAGGACTGCTTAATGTAATATAGGCGTATTTATTTTCATATTTATATTTATATTAGTATAGAATATAGTTGTAAATAATTATTACTAAATTATTTAAAAAATAGTATGCGTTTTAGTTTTTCTCATTTAACTTATAATTTAACTTATTTTTTAAATATTTCTCTCTTAAAGTTTAGGCGTGATGTTCATGAACAAAAATATAAATTTATGTGTATAGGTATAATATTTTTGTGTGTGTATAATATATATATACACATTATATGCATTTCATAAAATATATATATTATTATTTTTTATGTAAATAAATAAATAAATAGAATAATTAAAATTCAAATGTATATATTTTACTCAACATTTTATTTAAATTGTTTTATTATTATTTATTTTATATATTATATATTATTTATATTTATTTATTTTTTTTATTTTTTTTATTTATTATTTTTATTGAATTTATAATAAACAAAAACACATATGGCACATATGAACACCCTACAAACATTTTTTTAGCAATGTTTCAATGCAGTTTTATTTATTTTTAATTTTAGAAAATGTAACCGTTTTTCGCTCGATACATGAGCATGTGCTAATCGGATGCCTGTTCTAGGGTCTCTTAGCCTTCACATTGATTAATATTGCTTGAAGTGAATTTCCCAGGTTTTTTTTTTTTCCTTCAGCTGTTTTGTTCATCTGGTGGTAATTTCCATAAATGTCAGTGTTGAGAGAGACCATACAGAATGACGTTATTTTTCTGTAAAGCTCATCTCAGTCAGTCAGTCTATCTCCAATTTCATTATCTCTGTCTGTCTGTCTGTCTCTCTCTGAGCGTTTTATGTAGTCGGTAATTTGAGAGGGTTTCCATGCCTGCAGCTAAATAAAATAAAATTCAGTCCTGTGATGTTAAAAAATAAGGTTATATCTAGTAAGGTTTGATGAACGTTCATTAAGTTGCTGTTCCGTCAATGTATTGCAAACAAATACAGTACTTGGCTGGCAAAACAGAGTGATTTAATACTTGATTTAATAGTAAACATGGATACAGTTTGACAGAAGAGTTGAAATGTCCATGCTACTATGAACAATTGTTTCGTTTTTTTATTTTAATAATTTTAAAATATTATGTTGTATTTATATTAAATGTATCCCTTTTACCCCGGGAGAGTTTTAAGCGGGTGTTTCTTTTTAAAAGCATGCTGTTGACATCTTGAACCTCTGTTTGAAGAACATCTTTCACAAACAAGCAGATTTAAGTTCATGTGCAACCTGAGAAGGTTCAGCGTACGCTCAGCTCATGTTTAAAAAAAAAAAAAATCTGACATGGCTTCAACCTTTCTTTCTTAGAAAAGTTTTTTTCTATAAGAGCTTGACACTTTAAACTTCTGGAGGATCCCAGTAGGTTTCAGTTCGTGAAGATGTTGACAGTAGAAACTCGAGTGTCTTTGGTGTCTTTGTGGTTAATTCAACAAGTCTTTTGCACTTCATTTGCACCTTCAAAGCACGTTTTGAAACCCCATTGACTATTATTAACATGATTTTTGCCGCCTGATGGTCACAGGTTTTTTTTGCAGCTGTCTAGAGTGAGATTTCTGGTTCTCTGAAGACGGTTGATTTCAGTACATAGATTTAAGTTTAGAGATGTAAATAAATGGTGTGTACGAAATAAAGATTACTTGCAGATGTTAAATACACGTGGCTTTATTTCCTTTAACACGTCCATACAACGCATATGGTAATACTTAATAAAATATTTATCCAGAGGACAAGGGGGAAGTTATATAAATGGTCTGATTTCTAGTAGATGATAGACACAAATGCACAGATTTTTTTTTTTATGCGTGTCTTATCAGGCAGTAAATGTTTTGAAATAATGATTAATAATGTTGATGCTCAAACAAGCATTATTTGTGCCTTAACCTACAAACTGATCCCTTGTGTGCATTTTTCCTGTTGAATAATCCAGCATACACTGGTTAGGTATGTTTTTGAAACATGGCTGCTGATTTAAGGCGGTCCTAAGCAACCAGCTTAAACCAGCTCATGACCGTCTAGGTAAACCAGCAGCCAGCTTTATTTCACCTTTAAAAGAGGATTAATGATTGTTTTATCGGTTATAGTAATTGTCCCTCATGTGATTGATTTCAGGTTCCGGAGAGATGATGTCACAGTGATGTCACAGAGCTGAAGCAGAGGCCGTCATTGACAGTAAGTGAAATCTCTCACACGCTGAAATCCACACACAGTTGTGTATGTGTGGTCCAAAATCCAGTCAGCTGATCATTATGGCAAAATAAAGCATGTTGTGAAGCTGAAGGGATGTCGTGTTGATGGTTACGTGTGGATTTCTGCTGAGTCTGTCCTTCAGCGGCGTCTTTGCGAGTGATTGCTGTGATGCGATCAGAGGAGACGGCTCATTAGGTCAGGAATGTGTTGAGCTGGAATGACACACTCATCACAGGGAGCAGATCGCGTCTCTAAGGTCAAAGCCAGTGGGGGGGGGCTGCACTCAAACTCACAGTAGAGCCCAGTGCTTTAGTTTAGTCGCTTGCTGCTGCTTATGGCTTTGTCCCAAACCAACGGCAGACAGTGACCTCAGAAAGCTGGGTAAACTGCTTTCAGATTGTCTTCCAAGGCATACTAATGGCACGTCTTAACACACAGAGGAGTGACTCTAAACAAATATTTTTGCTGTTCAGCTAGCAAATATGTGTTTGAAGTATCCCTCATATTATTTTGAACAACACGTTTGGATTTTCACGGTTCTCAGTTAAAGGTCACATGACATGCAGGTTAACATTAAATGATTTATGATGAGTGTTTTATTTTTATTTTATTTCATTTTAAAAGTTTTATACATATATATATATATATATGTGTGTGTGTGTGTGTGTGTGTGTGTGTGTATATATTAGAATTTTTTTATTTATTTATATAAATTATAAATTATATTTAATTATATATATATATATATTATTTTTTACTATTATATATATTTATTTATATATATTTTAAAAAATAAAAAAATTTTTTTAATTTTTTTTCTAATTATTATAGAATTGAAAATTCTCCTCACAAACCTACCTGTAGAGCCAAGCTAACATTTTATGAATACTGAGTGTTTATTTCTTTGTAGAAAAGGATTGTAAATTGGGAAACTTGTTAACTAATTTATTCCATTTAAAGAATATATATTTTTCAGTATTGCAAAAATACTGTGTTGGAAATGTTTATTTTTAATGAACCAGTTAATTTGGTGTCACTTTATATACTTTTTTAAAATTATTATTTATATTTTCTGTTTTCATTTGTAGCTCATTTAATATGCTTGTGTTTATTATTATTATTATTATTTATTTATTTTTAATGTTAGTTTATTTCAATCATTTTAGCACTTCAACTAAAACTAAACAGAAATGAGAAACATAGCTTCGGCAACTAGCTAAAGTAAGCTTAAAGGGTTTTTTTTATTAGATTTTAATGTTTACGTTATTTCAAGCAGCAGTTTATCTAGTAATACCATTACTGTATTTATTAATCTTTTTTATTTTTTTTTTATTTAAATTTGATTATAATTTTGGTGCTTAAAGCTTTTCTTATAGAACATTTCTCATTTGAAGGTTTAATTTCATTTATTGAAAAACAGTTTTTAATAGTTTTATTTACCAACAACAGCAATGACATTGAAACAACACGTAAATGAAATGCAGACTGCTGGGTTTTTGGTGTGATTGTATCACTGGATGTGTTCAGGGAGGAGGATGAAAACAGACAAAGGTGTTTTGTAATGTTCTTCTCAAGCACTTCTGAGATGATTGTGTCCTGAGGTCACGGCAGAACGTTATGAGATCCATCTTTGGAAAAATCAATCCCGGCACTAATCAGTGTGTTTTGTGGAGCTGAAATCACGGCGGTGAAGTGGCGATTCATTAGAGGAGAGCGTGTGGTAGCTGAGGGGCTCAGCTGGGATAAACGTACAGCGGGTCAGGTGAGGGCGGCCCCTTAAGTACCATCACAAACACACAGATAGGGATGATCTGTCGTCCGAACCTGTACATCTGAGGCTCCATGGAGGGAAGAGTTACAGCCTTGTCTGATCCATTCACCCTCCTTCGTCTTGCTTTTGTTTTTGTTTTGAGGTTAGTATTGCATAGTGCTTGAATTCTTATCTGAATACATCATGGAAAGTGTTCAGACAGAGTTTTTGTGAGTGTCTGAAAACCACTTGCAAAGTTTGATTCATTTGAACAAATCTGTTCAGACTGTTAGTGAATCAGAGCTTGAACTGATTCAGTGATTCGTTTGTGTCATCACTCAATGTTCAAAGAATTTTCATTATCTTTTTTAGATTAAAATGCTGTAGTAAATAGTTACATATATTTGCCTTTTTATTTCACTTGTTATTGAGCATTTAATTGAAAATTGTTATTGAATTTATTTATTTTTCTCTAAGGAAAGTTTTAATTTTAATTAAATGTTATGCGAGAAATTAAATATGTTATTAAGATGTGTTAATAAATTATTAATTGAAGGAGCCCTTAAGTAAAATAAATTACTATATATTTATTCATTCATAAATGGTATTAGTCAACATTTAAAATGGATTAAACTTAAAGTTGTCCTAAGACAAAAATGCATTTTGGTTTCAGGTTTTATCTCCACTTCAAAAAATGTAATATAAATTTCTACTACAACTTTAATCAGTATTATTATATTACATATTATGGTGCATATAATGAAAAAGATTATTGAACCTAATATTGCATTGAAGGTGTCGTTTAATGTTAGAAGTAAAATCTTTGTTTACCATTTCATGAACAGGAAAAAAGAAGTTCCTCTTATTTAAGAAAAAGCAGATTCATACATGAATTCTAAATACAAATATATAATATGTAAACCAAAAGAAAAAACCCTTATGTTTCACGGTGCAATAACTTATATCTGAAACAATCATAGATAATTTAATACAAGCTGCTGCAGGAACCGATTCAAGTAGCCTTGAGTTGATGTAAGTAGCTTCAACCTCGTTTTCTTTCCTCTGTAAAATAGACTCGAGTAGCCGCTGGAAAATTCTGCCGCTTTAGGGATGTGTGTCTGAAATAACTCCAGTAATATCCGCTCTCCTCTTCGAGCTGCATAAACGGCACTTAGCGGGATGAGAGCGATGCCTGCGGTGCTGAGAGAGAATATCTGTGCCGTCAGCTCTTCTCGCCGCTTGCAGAGGTGACGCCAAGGTGAAGGCAGACTCGCAGAATGGTTGGAAATCATTGATATTCTGACTCACAGGCTGCAAATGGCTCGGCTGCAGATGGAGTCTTTGTCAGTGAAGAAAAATGGCAGCGAGGGAGTAGCGGCACTGTTTCTCCCCCCCCGTCGACGAGCCAGTCTGGATGACCTTCCTCGCTCGGGGGAATCCAGCACCACTACTTGATCAATTAGCAGTCTCTCTTTGTTTACGGGGGATGTGGAAGAGGATCAGATTATGCCGTTTTAGGACAGGTTGTGATGGTCTGGCCGTGTCTCTGTGTTTAAATACAGAAAGCTTTATTAGAGTGTATTCAATTTTGTCATTACTGAAATATAGTAAAAAAATGTTTAGATTTGCAAAATTTGATCTGTCAAATTCAGCGATTTGTTCACTTAAGTAAAAAAAAAAACAATAAAAAAAAAAGTATATATATATATATATATATATAGTTAATTATGTTATTACATATTGCATAATTACTTATTTTTTCTTTTCTTTTTCACCTTCA
This sequence comes from Enteromius anoplus, assembly GCA_032359395.1. Classification (NCBI taxonomy): domain Eukaryota; kingdom Metazoa; phylum Chordata; class Actinopteri; order Cypriniformes; family Cyprinidae; genus Enteromius; species Enteromius anoplus. The sequence goes on from JAUMHG010000048.1 coordinate 1,826,292, forward strand.
GAGGAATCCAAAGAAGTAAAGCACACTAAACATTTATAATCAAGACATGTTTTGCACTGTTTCTTTCTTAATGCATACAAGAAATAATAATATTTAATCATTTTGATGTATGTAAATAATTCTTCTAGTTTGGGTGGGAAATCTTGAGCCATTTTGGTGCAAATAAATATTTACAGCATTAAGCAATCAAAAAATATATTTTTAAACGCTATATTTTCCGTAATTATAATGAAGTGACATTTAGTGCTCTTTATGCATTAAATGCGACAGAATTACGTTATCTACAAGGTTACTCTCATTAAAGCAGTGTTAAACTTAACCTCGCACAATTTTGCCTTTTGTGTTTGCGTGAAAGACACACGCGGAAGTGAACAACGTGCTGTTGAATTTAGAAAGGAAAAAGGGAATTGTTTGCTGCTCTTGTTTGCCCTGTCTTGTTTAACAATTAGCATAATTAATGGACTAAACTATCCCGATCATTAAACAAGATTTTTAATGGATTACATTTAATGATTTAAAGGCTCTTTTATGGAGTGAAGTAATTACCCAGCGTTCACTGTTCAAACACAAGCACGTTTTTTGTGCTGCTGGGTGAAGGAGAGATTAAGCATGCTGCGCATTTGAATTCATTGTTTTTGCAATTCTAATGGTGATTTTCCATCTAAACAGATTTGTTCAGTAACATGATGGTTACGTGACTCTTTCAGGTTTGCAATCATACAAATATTAGTTCTAATTCTTCTGACATCCAGATTCCATGTTGCGAATGGGAAATTAATGAAGAGAAACAGCCGTGCGGAGCGTTGAATAACATCTAGGCTCGGGTGTAATGTGTATGTATCTCAGGTTGATGGTTGATTTTCATTAGCGGCCTCATTGTCATGCGCGCTGTGTCTTCCTGCACCAGAATGCACGTTGTGTCGTACTGCGGCTTGTCATTGTTTGAAAATTGAGTGCTTTTTTTGTTGTTTTTGTTTTGTTGTTCGGGGGGAAAAATGCAAGATTCTGCAAGATTTTTTCCCCATTTGGGTAAAATTCTCAAACATCAAGATGTAGACTATCATCAAATGTAAAACTAAGCGTTAAATATAGAATAAATGGAATACTGATAGTTTTCTTCAGAATTATTTAGGTATGTTTATGATTTAAGAAATTACATTCATTTTCAACATTAGTTCTCATGCGACTGTTGGATTCTTAGATTTCATTTCATACAAGCAGTTTATTATCACGAAGAATAATCCTGTTTTTCTCAATTGCATGAGCATGAGGCTGCAGGTGACAACAGAGCTGCAAACTAGCCATCCAATCAGATCGCATCCTTCTGAATAAATCACTTCAGATTAGAATTGGTGATAGATGCACTGAGAATTTTCTCTCATGTTGTGTTCCTGGAAAATGTTTACTGTCGGCGCTGGGAGTCAGTTTTGTGCATCTAGGGCATGAAATTACAGCTTTTCCTGTTGATTTTACATCAAGCAATAGACAAGCTGATGCTATTCATAATTTGTATTTAAAGGGCTGTATTTTTTAACTGTGCATCTTAACGTTTGCAGTCATTTGTGTTAAAGTGGCACTATAATGTGATGAATCCTTCACGGTGTAACAAGCACGCAGCGCTCTTGGCAGCGCTCTCTGCTCTTTAGAGATGAATGAGCGTTGGCCAAGGGCAGTGCCAGTGTGTTTGATGGTGTTGATGATTTATGATTACTTTAACAAGGCAATTTGTTTCTTAGCATTTAAACAGCAGCAGCACATGCTTTACTGGAATACATCAATGAGCTGTTGATAGAAGATGGGCTTTGTAAAAAAATATACAAGCATTGCAATAGATGGATTACAGTTTGTGCTGTAAATTATGCTATAAAGTTGTGAAATATAACATGCATATCATAAAATAGTTTGAGGTATTATTAGCTGGTTATGTTTGCTAAAGGAGTAGTTCAACCAGAAATAACCATTTGCTAAATATACTCACCCTCGGGTCATTCAAGATGTAGATGAGTTTGTTGCATTGTAACATTACATCGGTTGTGCACCAATGGATCAATGGGTGGCGTCAGAATGAGACTCCAAACAGCTGATAAAAATCACAGTAATCCACAGCACTCCAGTCCATCAGTTAACGTCTTGTTAAGCCAAAAGCTGCATGTTTCAGGAACAAATCCATCATTAAGGTGTTTTTAACTTCTAATGTAATGCTACATTTCTCCAAATCCGTTCCCATGAAGAAACAAACTGATCTACATCTTGAATGGCCTCAGGACTAGTCCGTTTTCAGCAAGTCTTTGTTTTTGGATGAACTTTTTCAATAGCAGCAGATGTGCATCCATTTAGCTGTCTGCGTCCTAAAGAGAGTGACGTCTTTGCATTAACTACTCTGTATTGAGTGCATGCAAACACAGTGGTCTCTGTCTGAATTTTTCTTGTGTGAATGAGATGAAAACTCTCTGAAGACGAGTATTAAATGGTATCTGCTGTGGCTTCTTGTCTTCCACTTGAGAAGCCAAGATGTTTCAGAGGTTAAACTTAATTTACTTTGGACTAGGGATGCTCCGATCACGATCGGCCGATCTGTTTGCGCGTTTTGTCAGTAAAGCCGGTCCTGTGATAGGCGCTAAATGCCATCAGGTGCGTGATTTCACATTGAGCCGTATATACTACACACTGCCGGTGTTAACTGACAAGCAGCGCAAATCCACGCTGATAATGAACATGGTTTTGCGCAGCTTGTCAGTGAACAACAGTAGTGTGTAGTATATACGGCTCAATGTGAAATCACGCACCTGATGGCATTTAGCACTTATTACAGGTTCGCATTTACTAAAAAAAAGGTGCATTATAGATCAGCCGATCGTGATCGGAGCATCCCTACTTTGAACATCTGTCTGAAGCAGGTGTGAGGAGGTGAGCAGGTTCTTGGACAAACCTCAGCAAATCTCTGTTAGTGCGCGCTATTGTTTTCCCAGCGCACCCCTCGGTGCAGCAGCGGTGAGTGCGCTTGCATGTGATGAAACCAACAACGAGGAGATTGTAAAGAAAAAAGGTGCATCGTCTGTGGTGTGGAATTGGTTTGGGTATAGGAAAAGTGATACGAATGAGACTTGCAAGGTATGCAAGAGCACTGTTTTTCCAACCTTAACGTTAAAATGCTTTATGTGGCTTAAAGCACCTAAAAACTGACGAGGGAAGCCCAAATCTCTGTCAAACCTTCCTTGTAATGATCACTAATTACTGTCAATAGTACGAGCCCATATTCGATAGATAATGCAAATAATATCACGTTAAGTGTTTTCTCCCCCATAGAAGTCCATTATAAGGAAACAGCTTAACGTGGCTTAATGTACCTTAACAAAGACCGGGAGAAACCAAACTTATGTCCAATTTTATTTATAATTAAGACCTGCCACTATAAACTAAGTAAGAGCTTGCTCTTTTGACGAAGTTAATAATATCACGTGTTCACCCCCATTATAAGGAAACGGCTTAATGTGAAATTATTCACTTGATCTGTTATAATTATCTATCTATAATGAAAGTAATTAGGGATCATTACAAGGAAGGTTTGACAGAGATTTGGGTTTCCCTCGTCGGTTTTTAGGTGCTTTAAGCCACATTAAGCGTTTTTCCCGTGGAAACTGGTACACTGTCAGGCACTATGTTAGTACCTGTGTTCTGAGCAAAAAAACAGTAAACTTACAGTAAACAGTATGGTTGTGTTTTTTACTTAAAGTATTGCTGCAATTCAGTTTAAATAAAATTACATTATATGAAACGGCTTCTTTGTTTACATTTTTATTGCACAGTGTTTAGTTGCACACACACACACACTATAAGTCCTTACACAATCTAACATGTGTTTAAATTGAACTGGAAATTAGGTGCTGGGCG
>JAUMHG010000048.1:1880192-1895051 GCA_032359395.1 Enteromius anoplus
ACTTGAAATAGAAAGGGCAAATGACCTCCCGCTATGTAAGAGCTCACATACAGTACTGTACAGTAATATTGATGTATCGAAACCGAACCGTTGCCGTGGCCAGAAAACCGTGATACAAACCGAACCGTGGGCTCACTGTACCGTTGCATCCCTAATTGAGACTAGTCATTTATTTAAAATACTTATTTTATTCACAATTTTTTTATTAATTTATATTTTAGTTTAGTTTTTGTTTTATAACAATTTTAACAAAACATTCATTAGATAGTCAATAGTCCAAATAGTCAAGCAGATTAAGTGAATTAAAAATATTTTTAAAAAATAGCCCTTTCAGATGATGTCTACTCTGTGTATTTATTATGTGTGTATAAATACATAATTTATACCACAAAACAATTTATTTAATATATAAACGTAACACTTTTCTTTAATATATGCATGTTTTTATATATAATAAGGATAGCCACATATATTATTCTGCGATACAAACATATTTTGGATGCGGTTAATTGTTTGACAGCACTATGATAATATATAAATTTATTTATTTATTAATTTTTTGGTAACATTCATTTCTAGTCTAGTAGATTAAGTCATTTAAAAATAATAATCTGTATGCTTTTGATAATACATTAATTGATGATAATAATAATTCTAAGTTTTAATATTATTATTATTATTAATATTTTTCTTTTATAAATTGCGGTTGTAAATTGTTTTATGTGTGTGTATGTGTGTACCCACATTTCTTGTTTTCATCAATATTTTCATCAAAGCAGCACAATTTATTTGCACCAGTATAATACATACCTGGTGAACCTTACGATTTGCCAACAATATTACAGTGAATGTTTAATTCTCATTGCAGGTACTTGAATCTTGAGACTTTCATCATTGACGTGAACCAGGTGTTCGATAACTGTGAGAAGTTCAATGAGGATAACTCGGACATCGGCCAAGCGGGACACGCCATGAGGCGGTTTTTCCAGAGCAGATGGACCGAGCTTCTGAGGCAGAACTCTCTGAAAGCGGTTCAGATGATGGAGACTCACTGAGACCAGCGTCATTTACACACTAGTAACACAAACTCCAACAAATCAAGTACAGGGACACAACTGTGAGAACATCAGTGCTTTCAAAAATATCTTGTAAATATGTTCTTTTTGTTGTTTTTTTTTGTTTAGTTTTTTTAAATAAACGTTAATATTATAGTGAATGTACTGTATTTAATTTGTTTTTAATTATTTATGACTCAAAAGGACTTCACTTTCTATAGGAAAAGAGGCAAAACCGCTTTAAAAATCTAAATGAATGTGTTTTCTTTCTCAGATATGAAAAAGTAATGTGTTTACATAAATCTGAGCTCCTAGAGAAGAGAAGATCCATTATGGTTACATCACAAAGCTGCATTTATATAAATGTGTATGTTTAAATCACAATCTCCGAAACAGGCCGTCGTGACATATGACTATTAATGTTTAATATCGTTTCTGAATATTGTATTGTGTGCACACACGACTCCAGCATCATTTATGCCTTTTTAATAGTTGTATCTTTTCACGTGTTTTAATACGGCACTTTCTGAAAAGAGCAGTGCCTTCAGAAATCCACTTCTGGAACCTCAGTCCATCAGTTTTCCGATGCACAAACTTTCATTCGGTCTGTGCAGGATTTTTTACATCATTGTCACGATCACTTATATATAATGCCACAATAAAACGGATGAAAAATCACTCCAAACCGCATCTAGAAATCAGAATGATTATTTTTTGGCCTTCATACCCTCTTGCATTGTGGCGGCAGATTTTGCTTGTGCAAAAGTGCTGCTGCGATGAAGAAATCTAGTTTACATGATAATTAATGTAATGAACTGCAGTGATTTTTATGGTACTGAAGTCAGAATACTTGAATTCTCCTGTGTGAAGGTATTGCAATGAAGGTGTAGCATTCTGTTTTGTAGGAGTTTTATTTTTCTCTAGTTTGTGTCGATTATTTAATAAAATGTTTTCAAGCAGGCTGGTTGTGTTTTATTGATGATGATCTTATTTTTGTACCTGTTTTAATGGCTTTTGTTGTATTTCTGTCTGTTTTTTCTTCTCTTCTACACACCTGCAGTGGAATCATTAATTCAGTGGTTATTTATTTTTGTGTCCATTTATACATTTTATTTTACTTTAATTTATCTTTTTTTAAGCTATATTTGAATTATTTCAGCTGCTCGTTTATTAAAGAACACAATATTTCCAGACTTTTAGTGATACAATTATTTATGACAATAATTATTATTATTATTAATAATAATTGTCTTTTATTCAAGCATTGTAGTCAAGTAGATTGACTGCTTATTTAACAAAATTTTTCAGGTTTGAAGTGATGTATATTTATTGATGATAATTATAATACTACTACTTACAACAATTATTTATTTTATTTTATCCAAACCGTTATCATAGTCAAGAATATTATTAAAGGCAATTATATTTATTTTCTTCAGTTTTATTTTATCCATTTTCTTTCCAAACAGTCATTGTAGTCGAGTAGATTATGACTAGTAATTTATTGAAAACACAATATTTCCAGTCTTTTAGTGATATGCTTATATACTATAATAATTAACTCTAGTATAATATTAATAATAATATTTTATTCATTCAATTTACTATTTCAAATAATATAATAATAATTCCAGCCTTTTGGTGATGTATTTCTTGATAATAATTATGTATTTTATGATGTTTTGTTTTGTCTTATATTATGTCGGTCCATGCCACAGAGATAGGAGTCTCTCATTGGTTGACCTATGACTCAGTTTGTACAGGTGTGGTGTAAAGCTCAGATAACCTCAGGGGCGTTTATGAGAGGAAACAACAGTGAATTGTCATGTATCCCTGACAACAGACTCAGTCATGTGACCTTCCTGCACTGTATCACATCAGGAAGTGTTTGGAGGAGCTTCACAGAGACCCGAGCTCAAGGAATCATTTTCTGTGTATGTTTGCTCAATTTATAATCTTATCTCTGTTTTAGGTTACTGTGTTAAATTTAATTTCCCTGTAATGTTTTTGTGTTGTATTTTCAGAGTTTGAAGAACAGTCTTCATGTGAGTCTTCTGCCCATCAGGTGAGTCTTTCCTGATATGTTTATGTATCAACAGTATATTAAAGGTTTAATCAGATTTGTGAAAATATGATCTGAACACTAAGGGCCGGTTTCCCGGATGGGAATTAGTTTAATCCAGGACTAGACCTTTGCTAATTTAGAAATGTGTCTTACAAAAATGCATTTTCTGTGAGCATTTTAAGACCAAACAATGGCAATCATGTATTTTAAGATATCTCATGGCAAGCTTTTTCCAGTTTAGACAGCTCTCAACATTTATTTCAATCTAGGACTAGTCTTAAACCCTGTCCGGGAAACTGCCCCTAAATGTTTATTAATCTGGTTATTCAGAAAGCTAGTTATTGGGATTTACAGGTAGTTTACATGAAGAGGTCAATCTGAAATTCATGTTCATATTTTAAACATTTGTGATTCATTAATCAAATCCATTGTGAATAATGTATGTTTGTGCTGTAGATATTCTGCTGAGACTGTGATGCTTTGTTAAAACACAAGAAGTAATATTGAGGCCAATTTATTAAAATACAATTTTTCTTTTAAAATACTATTTAAAAAAACATTAATGACTAAATTGACCATTTCACATTATAACAAATGTTGTGCATAAAATAACTAGATTATTTAAATTTTTTATTTCAAATAGTAATTAATTATTTATTATTAATTATATCCTCATTAAAATACTTATTGTCAGTGAAAACACTGCCAGTTTAACATTTTATATCATACTAATAAATTAAAAAGACCAAATACACTCTAATTAAAAGAGTTTAAGTTAACAGACCTAAAGTTTTTAGGTCTGTTAGATTTTTACATATGTTAGCATGTTTTTATTAATTAATATTAACTTTTTATTTTAAATATATCACAGAAATACTTTAATAATAATAATAATAATAATAATAAAGTAAGGGTTTTTATATATATATATATATGTGTGTGTGTGTGTGTGTGTGTGTGTGTGTGTGTGTGTGTGTGTGTGTGTGTGTGTGTGTGTGTGTTTTTGTCTTAAGACTTCTTTGATGGACTTTTTTTGATCTTCTTCAAATGTCTTTGGTTCAGACACATGTTGTGACGCAGGTGTTTTCTGTGTGTTTCCTCTCACAGATCATTGTCATGGCGTCGCTGCTCTGCTCCTTACAGGACCATCGCGATGACGTGAACTGCCTCGCGCTCTCGGAACGTTTTCTGGCCTCGTGCTCCGGAGACAAAACCGTGCGCGTGTACACCTGCGAGGATTTCCGCGAGCTGAGCTTCTCTCCTCTGCGCGCGCACGAGTACGGCGTGCACTGCTGCTGCTTCAGCAGCTGCGGCCGTTATCTGGCCTCCTGCTCCACGGACGCGCGCACTGTCCTCTGGAGCGCGTTCTCTCCTGATTCGCGCTCTCTGCTGTCCGGCGCGAGCGACGGGACAGTGGCGCTCTGGGACGTGACGTCAAAGACGCTGCAAAGGTACCTGCAGCACTAAACCAGTCATAAGGGCCAATTTTATTGAAACTGAGATTTATACATTAGCTGTGTTTACTGGATTAATAAACTTTGCCAAGATACAACTATACATTTTTATTACAAACTAATAAAGCAATGCATGTTACTAATCAAAAACTTAGAAGTTTTGATATATGTATGTAGGGACATTTACAAAATATCTTCATGGAACTTGATCATTACTTAATATCCTAATGAGTTTTGGCATAAAAGTAAAATCTATCATTTTGACCCATATCATTTTGGCTGTAACGACAAAAATACCTGTTACTAGTTACTTATATACTTATAAAAAAAAGACAACATAACAAAGCATTAATGTTGAGAAATAGAAATGAGAATCTTCCTGTATAGAAACACACAGAGGCAGTGTTTGCTGTGTGATGTCGATGTGCTAAAGTCAGCGAGGGCAGTGTCCTGGCCTGCTGCTTCTCTCCGTGTGGACAGATGTTCATCACAAGCTCCAGTCACGGTGAACTTCATCTCTGGACGCTGAGCGGGAAGATTTTACACACGCAGAGAGAAGCTCATGATCTGGGAGTCAACTGCTGCCACTTCAGTCCTCAGATGAGCATCGGTAACAGTCCAGATCATCTCTCTTCTGCTGGAGAGGAGGGTTATTACTCCCTCTGCTGGAAAATTATGGGATCTACTGCAGCGATGTGGGAAAATCAGATGTTTTACTATGACCATGAAGTCCCAGTGTGCATACTATCCATCCTAAACTGTATGTGATATTAGTAATTTTAAATACAATTTAGTGTGAATAGTATGCACATTGAGACACAGGGCAAGTCTGGTCCATACAGCATCTTGATCTGGCCCCAAAAACAAATGTGAACAAAATCAGTAGTCAAAATTCAATCAGAATTTTAACAGAAATATGATACTTCTTGTTCTGTGCTTGTGTTTTATTCCCTCGTGTTTGCTTTCGGATCAATAAAAGCGAATGTAGGGCAAAATCCAGTCTAGACGCTCTTTAAGTGGCCAAAATAAGATACAGACTTGCTGATAAACTAAAGTCTGGCTAAACAGCACTGAATTGAATGAGACTTAGTCCAAAACAGTGTTTCTGTTCATGACCATCTGTTCGAGATTAGTTAATGGGGGAAAATGATTAGAGACGTTTATAAGTGTAATTATATTCACATTTGTTGTGAGGTTAAATTACAGAAGTGAATATACTGTCCATCTGTCTGTCTGTCCATCTGTATGTCTGTCTGTCTATCCATCTGTCTATCTGTCCATCTGTCTGTCCGTCCGTCTGTCCGTTTGTCTGACTGTCCGTCTTTCTGCCTGCCTGTCTGTCTATCTGTCTATCCATCTGTCTGTCTGTGTGTCTGACTTTGTTTGTCTCTCAGTCTGTCTGTTTGTATGTCTGTCAATCTGTCTATCCATCTGTCTGTCTATCTGTCTGATTGTGTCTGTCTGTCTGACTCTCTGTCTGTCTGTCTCTGTCTGTCTATCTATCTATATATCTATCTATCTGCACACATATTTGTGTAGACATACACAATTTGCTAAATTATTTACTATATTATTTACTTTAATTATTTTGACATTATGAATGAAGGAATAAATTACATTTTAAATTAAAAAACAAAAACAAGATGTGTTCAAGACAGTTTTTGACAAGGTGTGAATGTACCTCAAAAGTCCTGAGATTAGTTCTGTCAGTGAATGGTTATGATTGATTATTTTAGCTCTAATAGTTTTGTTTTATTTAATCCATAATCCTCAGCAGCAGGCACCAGAGAGGGCCTTGTTGTGAGGTTAAATTACAGAAGTGAATATACTGTGATTATCTTTACTAGGAACTCCTGATAATCTTGATTAGTCATACTCTCTCTTTCTGTGTGTCTGTGTGTGTGTGTGTGTGTGTGTGTGTGTGTTTTCAGATGGCCAGACAGTCCAGTTTCGATTGGCCTCTGGTGGGCAGGATAACAGACTGAGGATATGGATTATTTCCCAGCATGCAACAGCAGGTACCCAGCATTCAGTCTCCAAAAATAAGTTTGAGCTGAAGGAATGAACCACTGAAAACACTGTCTACTGCCTGTTTGTCTGTCTGTCTATCTGTCTGTCTATCCATCTGTCTGCCTGTCTGTCCGCCTGTTTGTTTGTCTGTCTGTCTGTCTGTGTGTCTGTGTCCGTCCGTCTGTCTTTCTGTCTGTCCATCTGTCTATCTATCCGTCTGTCAATCTATCTGTCTGTCTGTCTGTCTGTCTATCTGTCTTTCCATCTGTCTGCATGTCAGTCTGTCTGTCTGTCTATCCATCTGTCTGTCTGTCTGTCTGTCTGTCTGTCTGTCTGTCTATCTGTCTTTCTGTCGATCCGTCTGTCTATCTGTCTGTCTGTATGTATGTCTGTATGTATGTCTGCCTGCCTGTCTGTCTGCCTGTCTGTCCATCTGTCTGTCTGTCCATCTGTCCGTTTGTCTGACTGTCCGTCTGTCTGTCTGTTTGTCTGTCTGTCTGCCTGTCTGTCTGTCTGCCTGTCTGTCTGTCTGTCTGTCTGTTTGCCTGTCTGTCCGTCTCTTTGCCTGTTTGTCTGTCTGTCTGTCTATATGTCTGATTATCCATCTGTCTGCCTGCCTGTCTGTCTGTATGTCTGTTCGTCTGTCTGTCTGTCTATCTGTCTGTCTGTCTGTCTGTCTCTCAGTCTGTCTGTTTGCTTCTCTGTCTGTCTGTCTGTCCATCTGTCTGTCTGTCCGTCTGTCTATCTATCTGTCCGTCTGTTTGTCTGACTGTCTGTGTCTCTGTCAATTTGTTTGACTCTGTCTGTCTGTCTATTCGTCTGTCTATCCATCTGTCTGTCTGTCTGTCTGTCTATCTGTCTGTTTATCTGTCTGCCTGTCTGTCTGTCTGTCTGTATGTCTATTAGGGATGGCACGGTTCATGAAAAAAAAAAAATGAACCGTTCGATTCGCTTGTCTCGGCTCGGTGCATGCATGCGTCGCACGGTTCGACAGTTCATGACATGAGCATGACATGTCTGTCTGTCTATCTGTCCGTTTGTCTGACTGTCTGTCTCTCAGTCTGTCTGTTTGCCTCTCTGTCTGTCTATCTATCTGTCCGTCTGTTTGTCTGACTGTCTGTGTCTCTGTCTATTTGTCTGACTCTGTCTGTCTGTCTATCCGTCTGTCTATCCATGTCTGCCTGTCTGTCTATCCATCCATCTGTCTGTCTGTCCGTCTGTCTGTCTGTCTGTCTATCCATCTATCTGTCTGTCTGTCTGTCTGTTTGTCTGTCTGTCTATCTGTCTATCTATCCATCTATTCCTCCCTCCGTCTGTTTGTCTGTCTGTCTGTCTGTCCGTCCGTCTATCTCTCTGTCGATCCATCTGTCTATCTGTCTGACTCTGTCTGTCTGTCTATCCTTCTGTCTGCCTGTCTGTCTATTCATCTGTCTGCCTGTCCGTCTGTCTGTCCATCTGTCTGTCTGTCTGTCCATCTGTATGTCTGTCTGTCTGTCCATCTGTCTATCTGTCTATCTGTCCATCTGTCTGTCCATCCGTCTGTCCGTTTGTCTGACTGTCCGTCTTTCTGCCTGCCTGTCTGTCTGTCTGACTGTCTGTCTCTCTGTCTTTCAGTCTCTCAGTCTGTCTGTCTGACTTTGTCTGTCTCTCAGTCTGTCTGTTTGTATGTCTGTCAATCTGTCTGTCTGTCTCTGTCTGTCTGACTGTCTGTCTGTCTATCTGTCTGACTGTGTCTGTCTGTCTGACTCTCTGTCTCTGTCTATCTATCTATCTATCTATCTATCTATCTATCTATCTGTCTGTCTGTCTGTCTACACACATATTTGTGTAGACATACACAATTTGCTAAATTATTTACTTTATTATTTACTTTATTTATTTTGACATTATGAATGAAGGAATAAATTACATTTAAAAAAAAAAAAAAAAAAAGATTTTTTGACAAGGTGTGAATGTACCTCAAAAGTCCTGAGATTAGTTCTGTCAGTGAATGGTTATGATTGATAATTTTAGCTCTAATAGTTTTGTTTTATTTAATCCATAATCCTCAGCAGCAGGCACCAGAGAGGGCTTTGTCTGTGTGTAGCCGTGGCAACGGTCGCATCTGACTGCCGCGTGTGTTCACTGCCTGCTACGAGTCTTCACACACACTTTTGTTTTACGCACACATAAAGATAAGCAGCAGTCAATCACAGGGGTTGCTGGGATAATGTGTCTCAGTGTCTCGCAGGAAATTTGTCTCTCTTTCTGTGTGTGTGTGTGTGTGTGTGGAGGTAGAGTATGCATGATGTTTAATTTTCTGACTGACGTTATCAGTGATTCCAGCTCGCTTGTGTTTTAGAGCTCTTTATATTGCCTGTCTGAGTGATTGATTTTAGAGTTTAGTTGATCTAAAGTGAATTCTTAAGTAAATTGTTTGACCAAGTATATCTGTTCTTGGCAATATATGGTGCATCTGTGCTTTTTGTTTTTGAAGTCACTGTAATGTAGTTTTTTTTAAAACATTTCTTATATTTTTAAGGTTAATGCACTAAAAAAAACAAATAGATTTATGACAAAACTATAAATATATATATAATATAAACAACAATAAAATAACAATAGCACACAACAAAATGCTTAAAATGATTTTTTTTTCAATATAATTAAATTATAAAAAATTATTAATTAAAAAGAATAAATCTATTATAAATAAATATAATAATAATAATAAAAAATGCAGAAAATAATAAACATGCTCTTAAGCTTTTTCAAGCTTTACAATTTATGATGGCTACTTTTTATACATAATAAAAAGGTGTAAAATATTTTTAAATAGTTGTTAAAATACTACACTTTTAAATATTTGTATTTATTTGAATTGCACTGTGTATACATTACTTGTAATCAAGATTTTTCCCCACTTCACTTTTTGCCTTTTTTCACTTTATTTTGTCACAGTGCATTATGAAACTGCCTTTTGCAAGAAGGAACATGCTGCCTTGAAGAAAAGGACAGTTTTTGACAACATCCTTTGAACTGCTCCATAATATCATAAAATGCTGTGTAGGCAGCTTACTATTGTTTAGAACAGAACTCAGAGTCACTAAATAGCATTGAATTTACTTCAGAAAGAAGTGGTATGTTTTCCCCCAATGCTCCGGTGTGTGTGTTTCTGCACAGGTTATGAGATGTCACTGCTCTATACTCTCTCTGCTCAGTCTGCTCCCATCTTCTGCTGTGCGTTCTCTTTTGACGGACAGCTGCTCGTCTCTGGGTAAGCTCCACCCACTCAACACAGCACACTCACTTCAATGAAAATACAGCTAATGGTTTTGTTCTTAATATTTATTACTTTTTGTGTTTTGTTTAGTAGCGTTTTTGAGTTTTAATTTGCACAGTGTGAAGAGAAATATAGTATGTAAAAAAGCTGTTGACAAGTGATCACAAAATTGCAGTTTACCATTATTTACCCTACTGCATAATATATCTTGTTTTTTTGCCTGATTTTTTTATAGCTTTAATTTATCATTGTTAATTGTTTAATTTATTAATTTTGTTTAAATAATTTTGGCAATTGAACATTTAATGTTCAGCCAAGGTAACATTTCTCATTTGAATTTTATTTATTTGTTTTTAAATTCAAGTTTTAAGGATCTAATATTTCTATTTTATTTTACTTTACACAGTATATTCTTTTTAGCATGTTTTGTTTTACACAGATTGACCAGCAGGTGGATCTGTGGTGTCAGATTCTGATCTCAGTGTTTAATACAGCAGTGCATTCAATCACTAACTAAATCTGAACATTCTGGATCTGAACACTTTTAAGCAACAGTTCAGATGCTTATGACAAACAACACAGCATAATGTAAATATGATATTTTTGGGCTCTATTTTCAGGTCTGTCGATAAAACAGTGACCGTATACGATGGGGTGAGTGACTGACACCTTTATTTTGATGCCTTGAGGTTATGATTTTAAAAGTGCTGTTAACAAACCACAAAAAGCATCTATTAATGAGAGCAGAGACTGAAGATGAAATGTGACTTGGACAGTTCTTGGACTTTCTTTATGTAAAGCGTTTAAAAAAGCAATCATGCATTTTCATTCATTTCAAAAACTTTTTATATATGCAGCATAAAAGGTTTGGAACCCAGAGTTTGATTAATGGAAGATTGGTTATGATTAAGTATTCCAAAACCATTATAGATCCAACATTTATGCTTGGCCAAAATGCAATTAGGTTTTGTATTTAATCATTCTGTATGAGGTATGACAGGTTTATAAAACCCTCTGACTTTCTCTCTGTGGTTAAGATGCTCTGTCATCAGCAGCTAATGCTTCAGACACTCAATGAAACTCTTTCTCTGCGCGCGTGTGTGTGTGAACAGAATCGTGGAGAACTTCTACACACCCTGACGCAGCACGACAGGTGAGTTTCTGAATCTGAACTAATTAGAATGCTTTTCATATCCAATTCAAATCCTGTTTAGTTCCATGATAGTTTCTTAATATTTCAGTTGTTCTGTTATTATTTTTGCATTGAGTTTTGCTGTGAGTTCATATTAAGTAAGACAAACAATAATTATTTATGGAATTACTTGAATGAACAAATCAGTGATTTATGTAACAAATTGGCTAAATGAATGATTCAGTGACTCGCAGTTGCTTGATTGTTACTGATTATGTGTTTTGTATTTGAACAAATTGACTCATTGATTCATTCATATAGCCAGCAACCTTTGTTCCTGAACGAATCAGTGTTTTAGAACAAATTGTTTGTGTCCAAGATTCACTGACTCAGCTAGACATTGTCTTGTTTTGTTCTTGAATGAATCATTTGTGTGAACAATTCTGCAATTCGCTCACGTATAGAATCGCTTCGTTTATTCCTGGATGAATCAGTGTTTTTAAAGAAGTAGCTTGTTTGATTCTTGAATAAATCTGAGCCATTTGTGTGAACAACTGTATTAGTCATATAGACAGTCCTGAATGAATCAGTGTTTTCGAATAAATTGCCTTCGTGCAAGATTCAATGACTCTCTTAGACTGATACATGTTTCGTTCTTGAATGAATCAGTTGTTTGGTGAATCATTTGCGTGAATTAATCTGTGATCCATTATATATAAATCAGTGTCATACAAATCAGTGTTTCATCAATAATTTAGTGACTCATAGTCATTTGCTTGTTTCATTCCTGGATGAATCAATGTTTTCAATTGATTCAGTTTAAAGAATCAGTCATGCTGTAATGTGCACAAGTGTTTTTTTTCTCCGTGTATTTATACATATATTTCCTCTGCAGTGTGTATCTGACTTGTATTATATTTCTCTGTAGATATGTGACTGCATGTGTGTTCTCTCCCTGCATGCTGATGTTTGCATCTGGCTCTATGGATAAGACAGTGAATATCTGGAGAATTGGAGATGCAAATGCTGAAGCATGTGAGTACACAAAGTCCATCTGCTTCTGTTAAACTATAAACCACACATCAGTACTGACACTGCTGTTTGACCACCAATGATCAAAGTGCAGAGTCTAAACGAAAGCTCATGATTCATCACAAGTGAAGCTTTATGTATTGTTATGATGTCAGTTATTTAAAAAAAAAAATTTTGTCCCTCAGTTTTTGCGCTTTCTATTTAACTTGTAAACCTGGAACATTTGTGTAAGCTTATGTGTGTGTGTGAGAGAGAGAGAGAGAGAGAGAGAGAGCATGTCGTATTTCTGTTTCTGTGACCCCGAGCATGTTGATATGTGGAGTCACTGCATGCTGACAGATGGCACACAACGGACCATTAGGACAGAGAGGCAGCGATCCAAACATGGATCACAGATGCCAGGAAGAACATCAGTTTACCAGCTAACGTTACAAGAGTTCAGACAGATCTGTTGTATTATTATGGTTTATGACTTAAAAATAACTAGCCCATATCCCATGTTTTTTTATTTCTGTTCCATTTTTCATTATGCATTAAAACGGCACACTTGAACTGAATCACAGATATGAATCGAGTTTATGAAAGGTTAATATTTTGTTTTTGAAGGTCCCCAACAACAGATTTGCATGCATGCAAGGTCAAAAAACACTTTCATTGTCTTAATATAATATGTATTTAGTTTACCTTATTTGCTCAACAACTGCCAAAAGATTCGCTCAATGATTCATTTCTCCAAACACCTCCTTTGCGTGACGCTAATCTGCTGTGATTGGTCGATTTTATTTGCATTTGATAATAAAAGCAGTGTTCGCGGGCGGTCTGTGTACTGCATTAAAACAGATACTTTAATGCTCCAAAAGTGGCACCTAGTGGTAAATAATTATTTGCATTTTCATTGCAAGTGCTAATGTTTCATTTTAAATCAATGGCTTGGGATTCGTTTTAAAAAAGTGACTCGTTTCAATGATTCAGAGTCGACACTGTCTTTTGAGAGACAATAATTAAATGCATGGTGCACGTTCACGCTGATTTTCAAAAATCCATAATACCTTGAAAGACTAATATTAACTTTGCTGCATCTTGAAACTTTGGCTTATGAGGTTGAGTGTCTGAACACTTACACAAGTCATGAAATAATCGAGTGTGAAAACTTAATGGGTAAAAGACATTATCTAATTATGTCACTTTATATTACCAGGAAAGTGTTTGATATTATCTCCAGAATACCTGTAGTGTTTCTCTCAGTGGGGTGATAGAGATGTTGTATATAATAACAGAAACTATTCACAATGAAATTACATTAATTTATGACGGTTTTATCTTTATTTTCTAGCTGAACCATTGAAAATGTCAACCCAAGGTAAGAGCTTCTCATCATTAACATTCACGAAAACACAAAACGTCCATTTGATGCTGTCTTTATTCTACAAATCCAACATATAAGCAGACGTACAAACTAGATTTGTTTGGTTAACTTACTGTTTTAAATAATCAAACGTGGCGCAATGTAAAATTGTAATAAAATGATACAATTATTTGTGCATTTGTAACACATGTAATTCAAATGTGGTAGATTAAAATGCATGAGTACACACGGGCATATGAATAGTTCTGCTTTGTTTGTGTTTAGGAAGGAAAAAGACACATTGTTTGGAACATAATGAGAGATGTTCAGCATTGAGGATGATAAAAAAGCTCTTACTGTTTGTATGTGTTGACAGGAAGGAAGTCGCTGGGTTACTCCAGTACGCTGGTCACTGATTGGTCAGAGGAGGATGTGAGCGAGTGGCTCCGTGATGAAGGATTTGAAGCTCTGGTGGAAACCTTTAGGGCCCACAACATTGACGGGGCCGAACTCATCAACTTAAACACAGAGACACTGAGCACTGAGTTTAAGATCGGTGAGGAAACACACACAAACCTTGTGCTTCATGCTTTACTATGAATTCTAGAGAGCTACAGATCAAATGTAATGTTATTTTACAATTATTATTATTATTAATACATAAAATTACCATTGTAAACTGCAACCACTTATAACCAGGGAAATCAATTATTTATTTATTAAAATGTATACAATTTATATTTTATTATTTAGGATTTTAATTTAGTTTATTAATTTATTAATTACATTTGTAGTTAAATTCTAATGATTTATATATGTATTTATATAACATATAATATATTAGTGTGTGTGTGTATATATATAGTAGTAGTGCTGTCAAATAACAGCTATTAATCGCATCCAAAATAAAAGTTTTTGTTTGGATAATATATATGTGTATATTTAAACTATTTCTTCTGAAATATATTGTTTGACAGCACTAATATATATATATACTCAGAACGTATTATGTAAAAACCTGAATGCTTGAAACTGCCTGAAACAGCCTTTGGTTTATTGTGACTGTCCTCTGTAGGGAGTTGGTTGATTAGATTGATAAGTTGAGTTTAACACCTGTGGATGATGAAGCCTGCAGTTCGAGCCAATCAGATGCTTTTGTTAGTCTCGGGGTTGTCCGATGGGGTCCTCAGGAGGAGCTCTAGCTCTGCGTTAATGAATTTAGAGCTGCTGCATTCATCAGAACCTGCTGCTGCTGTTGATTCAAGAGTCTGACTGAATATTGATCACACATGCATCCCGGGCAGCGGCTGATTGAAAACTCTGTTCTCACATCACTCTCCAGCTCCTCGTGCAATCCACTACATCTTCATTGCAAATGACAAACAATGTCTATGAGACTCTATATGATATATAGGATAAAGAAATGAGAATAGCGTGTAAATATATATATATATATATATATATATATATATATATATATATCTGTGTGTGTGTGTGTCTATGA
>JAUMHG010000048.1:1936174-1957771 GCA_032359395.1 Enteromius anoplus
TTTAATTTTTTTTTGGGGTGAAATAAAAAAATTTTTTTTTTTTTTGTAATGTGCTATATATATATATATATATATATATATATATATATATATAACAATTAACACTTTAGCATAAGGACCGATTCTCACTCTTAACTAGTTGCTTATTAGTATGCCAATTATTTACATATTGGCTGTTTATTAGTACTTTAAGTCATAGTTAATGGTTTGTTAATTGTTAAAATAAAGTGACCAAACATGCTTTTTATATAATCTTGAAACTGCGCTTCATGCCTCAGCAGTCAATGATTGACTGTGTTCACACTAACCATATTTACCCTAACTGCCATCAAAACTGTATTTAATATCAGATAACTTAACATACTTTCCATTTAGTGGAGCTAGGAGGTTGAGGGCATCACTCAATCTGTCCATCTGTCAAATTGGACTAGATTCTCTTTCGCTAAGTCTATGTATTTATGATTAGTTGCATTTTCATTATTTGCACTGAACCGGCTCAGAACAGATCGGTCACCCATCCCAGCAGCTTTAGACACAGTATATATATTCTCGTCTCACCAGAAGGCTTGTTCTCACAGTGACGATCAGTTTGAGCCAGTCGGGGAGCTTGGAGATGATCTTTGTGATGAAGGAGGCGACAGTGTCACCATAGTCCGGTTTGTGAAACTCCGCCTCATTCAGCCCGTCAATCAAGATGATGCAATCTTCCTCCGGAATCTTCCTCTCTGATAAACAACATAAAATACAAACATTACACAAAACATTAAAAACATTAAATTAATGCCAAACTGCAAAGTATCACAGAAATGAGTTCTATTATAAGTATAATAAAATAGGAAACCAATATTAGAAATTGCAATTAGATTTCACATTATTATTGTTTTTCTGCATTTTTGATCAAATAAATACATCCTTGAGGTATATATATATATATATATATATGATTTGTATGCGTGCATATACAGTATAGAACGTGTTTAATAGTCACCTTTATTAATATTTGTTAACATGAAATTGCAGCTAAAAAAAACAACGCTTCTACTCATTAAATGATCATTTCACTTCCAGAAGGGTCAACAATCTGTCATTTTCTAAATACATATATATATATGCACTTTTTAGGCACAAATGTTCAAAAATGACAGATAATTTTGCTAGATAAGACCCTTATTCCTCTGCTGGGATGCTGCTGCTGTGAAAATACTAAGTGTTACCAAAATATTAATAGGAATAAAACACTTTTTCAGTCTAACTGTGTGAAGCTCATTAGTCTAGCTGCAGCGGTTCATGGCTTATATGGTCAACAAAAGAATCAATCTGTGCATTAATTAAAATAAAAAAATGTCACAGGTATGTGTTTTTTCTGAAGCTTCAGATACAGTTGGAGTCAGAAATATGCATCAATTAATGGTAAAATCCCAAGAAAGAGGTGGAGAGAGAGCAGAAGAGTTTCAGCACTAATGAGTCACCGGTGCATGACGGAAATCTCTCACAATACTTTACATCTGAACCTTGAGTACGGCTCTAGACGTGCAACGCCTGCTTCTTTTCTTCAAGTTGTGGTTATTATATTAATTCTGCTCGTGCTAAAACAAAGTTTTCCATGAAGCAACTTATTCAAATGAATTCATATAATATTAATCACTGTGCAATAGGATGAAAGTGAGACTTAATGATGAGCATGGTTCAGTCCACTTCACAATAAAAGTCTTCAGATGTGCATGTCTTTGTTTGGACTCAATTGAAACCTCACCCTCTGGATTCGTCAGGATTTACTTTAATAATTAATTTCACACGAGATCAGAGCGACTTCCCAGAGCCAAGCCGTCGCAGCGTAATAACACAGAGACGGAGAAACAGTTCAAATATGATTTGAATGAGGAACACGGCCGAGTAGCATCCATAAAGCGTCTCTGCTTTAAAAGCTCCTCCACAAATCTCTGCGCTGACTTCTTCGTGGCATTTCCTCCGTTTCCGTGGGTTCGAGCGGACATTCAGGGGAAAATTATCTTTGAAAATTATCAAAAATACTTGACTTGTTTTCAAAGAATTTAGTCATCTTGTTATAAGCTCAACTATTATATTATCTAGTATGCTCATATATAAATATATGAGAGAGTAAATACTGTAAATATGTATCAATAATAACAGTTTTAATAATAATAATTTTATATATATATATACATACACACAAAAACACAACTTTTAAAATGAAAAATAATTATAAAAATTAAATAAATAAAAACTTTAATAAAAAATTAATTTAAATTAAAATTAAAAACTTTAATTAAAATTACTGAAGAAAGATAAAACAATAAATTTCCCAAGAAAACATTATACAATATATAGTTTATTTGCAAAAAAAGACAATTGCACTTTCAAAGATGTCCAAAAATTATGTTTTTTTATTATTGGATTGTTTTTTTATTGTATTTTTATGTTATTTTTTAACCAAATCAGTTTGAGATTAACTGGAATGGACAATAAAAAAAAAAACATAATTTTTGAACATATATAAACTCTTCATATATAAACAATATTTATTTTATATACTCTGTCTGAAAATACAAAAAAATAAATACATACAATTAATAGAAAAAATATTTCTTGTGTATTGAGCTGCAAATTGGTGCCCATTTTTTCCCATTTATTTATTTAATTATATATTAAATGTGTGTATTACGTTTAAGCTTTTACTGTGGCAAGTAAATAAAAATGTTGTCTCTCCTCTCAAGGCCGTATTGATCCAAAGCATCTTCCATTTCCATCATACAAACACAGGGTTTGTTTATCTACAAAAAAATATCGACCGAGCTGAGCAAAAGACTGGACCTCCACATAAAACAGACCACAATGACCTTGAGATCTCAAAGACTCAGAGAGAGCCTCAAGAGAAAATAAATGCACGGATGATTCAGGACAAACCCATTGATGACCAAAGCTTTTATTTCTCATCATGACACGTGAGCATGTCAATCATTTAGGAAGAAATGTAACCATTTCTTTTAATTATTCCAGTCAAATCTGAGTGAACTCTATTGCCAACTCTATTATTTCTGGAAGATCGGTAGATTTAATTCATTTTACCGAAACAATTCCATTTTTCTAAGAAATAAACGTTGGCCGGTACATCAGAGCGTATGTGCGAACAGCCTTGTGAAAATGGATTTGACTGCATTTAAAGAAACAAGCAAGCAAATCAACCCCATTCATATAATCTGACCATCTGCTGAACATCAAACACATGACATCTGACTTATCCGGTGCGATACCACACTTCGTTCCCTGATGTTCCTTCTGTCCACACAACCTTCTCTGAACTGAAACGGATGCAGGAAGAGCTAAAATATTAATCTCTCTATTATGGAATTAACATTAACGAGAAACAACATTTGCAGCTTTAATAATAAGTCCATAATGTGGGTGGAACTGTTTTCTTTACAATAATGTGCAACTGATGTGGAGAAATAAAGAAAGGAAAAACAGCTCAAATATGAATATATTCTGAAGACACGTTGACTTAATGCCTTATTTTCTGAATTTACCATCAAAACAACACAAATAAAATCTACATAAAAAGGCTAATTCATTTACGGGTACAAATTTTTGGATCCGTGAAGACCTCTGCGGTGCACTTTCAAGTTTAAAACTTTGCAGGATGTTTTCATTCACTTAGAGCTCATTTTCAGGTCATAAAAGGGGCACTTTAACACTTCTCATGAGCCCATCAGAAACAGTGGGACGGGGCTGGTTTAGCGTACCTTTGCGCAGGTTGACGAGCGGCTGCAGGATGCCCCTGCGAAAGGCAGCCATGGGGTCCTGCACACAGGAGCGCAGACTGAGCATACTCTGTAGATGCGGCTCTTTCAGCAGCAGCTCTCTGTAGGGGCTCAGCTGATGCGCTCGGCACAGGAGAGCAGCCACGCTGTGCACAAACTCAGGAACCAGACACGTGTATGTGTTATCAGCCTGACAGTAATGATACGCCACCACCTGCAGAGAGAACCAGAGACAGTCTTACAATCTACATTTAAAATCATGCAATACTTGCGGTTAATTTTATATAATTATATACAACATATGATGCCATATTTATTGAAGCATTTGCCCTAAAAAATTTTTTTATTTTTTTATTTTATTAGAGGGACAGTTATGTTAAACAGTCGCTGTAGTAAAGTAGATTCAAAAAGTTTAATCTAAAGAATAAAAATACAGTAAAAATCAAGTTAAATAAAAGTTTTTCAGCACATAAAACAGAAACAGTTATCTTAAACAGTCACTGTAGGCCAGAAGATTCAAAATGTTTAAATATAAGAAGTGTTTCACCAAAGGGAGAATGGTATTTTATCATTGTCATTTACTGTATATGCAAACATAAAATTAAATACAGCTGACAATTATATTGGTGGTAAAAATTCTTCAGTTAATTAATCAGTAAATTAAACTAAATAAAATTATTAAATACAATAAATTTAATCAACCTTAAACAACATTTTGTTGATGCATTTTCTTAAAATAAGATAATAAAAAAAATGGAAGTGCTGTATGGAAGTAATTAAAATAAAATGCAATATACTGTAACAGAATTATATACAATATATTTCATAAACCATATTTACTCTAAGCATTTACTCTGAAATTATTATTTTTAAATCAGATGAACAATTATTTCAACCAAACTACATAGCTGACAATTAAGTTTATGAACATACTGACAAAAAAAAGTCCACAAATAAGTAAAAAAATAAAATAAAAATAAAAAATCAAAATTAGTAAAGTAAATTCAGTTGAGTTTACAGTGTGTTTTTTCCCTTTTCTGTGGGCAAATAAAAAAAAAAATTAAAAAAAGCACAAAATAAATTACTAATATAATATAATATAATATAATATTTAAATTTTATTCAGAAACAGTGCCTGGTGGCTGACAGATAAACTCTTCAAAACTTTAGGTTTTTGTAACAGGGCTGTCACGACAGGCTGCAGAACTGAAGCTCATAACAGAACAGCTTGAGGTCTGTGAGCCCTCGAGGAGCTGCTCTCAATCCATGTTGATCTAACACTGAAGCCCAATATCATGCCACTGTTTGCACTTGATAAATAATGCAGCTCACAAATGAGAGTCTTTCTGACCCATCACTGCCATCCCTGCAGCTATAAATCAGAAAAGTTCAGCAGTCTAATGGATAAAAACACGAGGATCTGAACTCAGCTGGACAGAGATCATCAAACGAGGAACTAATTCATATGCACGGCATAACTGATTAAATCACATCACAGGGAACTTCACAAATATTAAAACACGACATGAGTAGAATCAGATGAGTTTAAAAATAAAAATCAGTATAAAAGCTCGATCTCAGTTGGCGTATTTCGTAATTCTTTATTTGTTTCCTCTCTCGAAAAATCTGACATACCCAAAAGAGGCACCGGATCTAAGAGAAAGAAAGTTCAATATTTCTCTGTGAAGTGATGTCCACCAGGGTTCGCAGGAGTAACGCTAACGGTTTGTTTGGATGGAGTGAAGAAACCTGGCAGAGAGGAGCGAGACAGCAGGACACCTTCTGAGAGACCCTCTTAATTTGTCCTGATTTATTATTGAAAGCTGTGTTTGACAGATGGGGATATTTCCCATTTGGACAGGTGGGGTTAATAGGAACGGCACGCTCCTCACCCTGCGATGAGCTCTGGGAAAAGAGCATCAATCTAAAGCTCCTTCAGGTGGAGGGACCATTAACTTGCTCGCTTCAGGCCAACACTCCAAAGCGCACATTAACTAGCTCAATCTCTTGATTGCTGTGCATTTCCCTTGACCCTTCGACACACTGATGAGACCATCATCACACAGGGCTTAGACCGCCAAAGAAATCTCTGCTTTGAGACACTTAGCAGTAACTAAACCAGGAGAAGAACTGATCTTCAAAATAATCTGTAAATACAACTTTTGCGTATAATATATATATATATATAATTATGGAATTATAATCAACATGATGCAATGCATGCCTCCCATCTGAAATGTAATATCTGTGTAAAATAGGACATTCAAAAACTATTATAATATAAAACAATTACCATGAAACCTTGTAACCCATTTTACTTTTTAAATAGAAAATAAAAAATGAAATTCAACATTAAAAAAAAACCAAAAATAATAATAATATTATAATATTAATTAATTATTATTAATAATAATAATATGTAACATAATAATCATCATGAAACAATGTGTGCAACCCATTTTACTTCTAAAAATTAACTTTTAAAACGACAACATATAATATAATATAATACAATACAATCATGAAACAATGCATGCAACTTATGAAAACATTAAAAAACAATAAAAATGCATAATGGAATGACATTGTATAATGATATTGCATAATATAATGAAACAAAATCCTCATGAAACATTGTGTACAATGTATTTTACTTCTGAAAATGGACATTTAAAAAAACAAAATTGAATAAAGACGCGCAGTCTTAGGCAGAATATTGACAGTCAATCGTCTGGTGTGTCTAGAAGATTGACCGCCTGCGTGTATAATTGCAAACAGGTAATAAAAAGGTATTAAAAAGATAAAGATAATCAATTCTCCATCAACACAGAATCAACTGCAAATACGCAAATGAATCAGTCAACAAACTAATGGAGAGAGCTTTGCTAATCAGCTTGCGCTTATGTGACTGATGCATGCAGGGATTGATTGGAACACACCCAACTTCATTTGCAAAACGCCACACACCCATTTGTTGAAAATGTAGCATTACACTGTAAACTGATTAGTGATGAGCCTCTAATTAAGGGCTTTTGTCTTATCTGTGGATGGGTAATTTGCCGCTGTCTACTGTGCGTTTGCCATCCCTGAGCCTCGGCGCCCACGTGGTTGAAATTCTCTTTAAACGTGTCCAAATGACCACACTGCTCACCTGTTGCCATGGTAACACGCCAGGGACGGCAGGTCCCCCAGGAAACATGCTTGATACATCATTTAGCTCACATTGTGTTTGACGGAGGACAGCTCGGCCGATTAAGACGGAGACTCACCGAGCTCGACCGAAACCAGAAGCACTGCGGAGATTAAATGTAACATTGGATGAGTCTCTGTAGCACAGCCTGTCTGATGTCACTCGAGAATCTCACGTCGGCATTGAGTCTCTCTAAAATAATGGATACCTCTACCTTCACAACACAAAACACAAGCTGTGATGAGGTGGATCCATCTAATTAATAATACTGTATGTGATGCATACGGTAAAATAGGTAACATTCTAAAAGCTGCTTGATCAGATAATGTCTAACCTGTTAATACACAACCCTCATCTTATGTTAACCTTGTCTAATAAGTGCTCATGTTTCGTTGGCCGATGGCGGCCATGTTTTTTAAGATACGCCAATGTCCTCAAAAGCAGTTCGGACC
The DNA here is from genome assembly GCA_032359395.1 of Enteromius anoplus. NCBI lineage: Eukaryota > Metazoa > Chordata > Actinopteri > Cypriniformes > Cyprinidae > Enteromius > Enteromius anoplus. The sequence goes on from JAUMHG010000048.1 coordinate 1,943,596, forward strand.
AACGGTTCCCTAGTTATAGCTGAAAATATGTTGCCTCATAGCGCCAACAAGTGGCAGAGCTGTGCAATTATACACATGTGTACTGAGTTTGGTGAAGATATCTCATTCTATAACTAAGTCTTTGGATACGTGAACGCATCTGCCAAAACGACCTCTAACCAAATAATTAACCAAAGGTTTTGGCAATAAATTCTGTTGCTCTATGCATTTTGTGTAGCATTCACGAGCAATGTCACACAAAACAATCGTGACTTTCAAAAAAAGCTGGATCACTATAAGCGCAGGTCACTGAACCAGTACTAGTTTAGTTATTCAGAGATTTAATGCAGATCGTGACTTCAGCAGCACTGAGAAGAGGAAACAGGGTCTTTGGGTTCACAGCATCTCAACTCCAGTCCTCTGCATTTCAAACACGCCGTTCCAAACAGCAGCGCTGGCATCGCTCCAGTCCCTCCTCTATGAACTTCAAAAGCAGAATCAGACATATTGAAGCAACGCGCATCCTAAAAAACACAAGACGGCATCACCGGGATTCTCTCGCTTCAAACAACGAGCGCTAATGAGCCAGCTAAGACTGCATTCCCACTGCAGGACCTACAGCGCAGATACAGTGCTTTAGAATCGGGGAAGTAAATAAATCTGTCCAGTGGGAACAAAATAACCCACTTCCAACACATTTGTAACTGTAATGATAGGAAGATGTATTACTGTACTCTGGGAAATGAAGTGTTCTTCTTTCCCACACTTCATTTATTAAACATGATGAAGGATATAAGCGAAATAAAAACCTCAAACACAAGTTTGGGAGTCAGTGAGTCACTATTTTTTAAAGAAATGGACACTTTTATCGATAAGGATGCATTAAAATAGACCAATAGTGACAGGAAAAGTCATTTATGTAAAATATATTTATTTGATACTAAGTATAGTTTAAATCTATTAACATATTTACTGACAGATAACTCAAATCCTATTGATATAACATTTTTAATTTAAATTTATTTGGAGTATTACTTGTGCACAATGCATATTTCTTATTATTAAGCTTAAAATGCATCACTTTTAATGAGGATTGTGTAATATTGCCCTTTAAATGCTAAATATTTAAAGTGTACCTGAAGTATACCTGCAATAGTTCCACTTCAGCACAAATATACTAAGTAGGTCTTTAATTGCACAACTTCCACACTATTAAAGTGCATTAAATACAAAATTCACCAGACTGTAAAAGTACTAAAAGTCCATTTTTATTATTATTTTATTAAGCACATGAATGTGAAAATGTATTTGTAGTATACTGAGCATTAAATAAATGTAATCCAAGCATATTTATTTTTCACTAGGGAAGGCTTTGATAATGTTTAAAAAATTGATTGAATGTTTGAAAGTAATATTTAGAAATGTTCTATGAACTCTTATTGAACTCTAGTCAGACTCCTTGTTTTCTCTGTCCATGAAATCTGGCCTCCTGCTTCTGATGCATTCTTTGTGCCACAGCATTACAGCAGAACAGATTCTGGTTCATAATGCAGCCAGTGTCTTACGACACCGCCATCTCCGGTTTTCATTGAATTTTCTGGTCGCCACTGATCCTGGTGGTGGCTTTTCTTCCAGTTCGCCAAGTTTTCTTTTTGAAGGCTGGCTGGCTCCGGTTAAAAATCGCCACATCTCGCCACTAGCACGAAACTACCGCTAAATTGAGTGTGGGATAGACGGACGCTTCAGTACGTCGTACGCAGACGGGGGCGGGGGAGCATCACAGAGATCCGCGAGAACTGATACTGATTAACATTACTGGTGAAAAGATCTGATGCCATTCTGTATCCTCCATCATAAACATGTCAGAGGAGAAACACAACACCAAAATCAACCGTGGCTCCTCCATTAAAACTGTGACATCAGCGCACATTCATCACAGGCCATTAGCAGCATTGCTGCACAACTGTATGTGCTCTTTATACAAGACACATGAATCAGCAGTCAGCATGCGTCTGTCTGCAAAGAGACAAATCTCCAAAACACTACTTAAAAATCATTTCATTACCTACAGTATCAGTCTTGTCTTTGCAATGTGCACAGAGAAACTTTGGCCACCTTGCAGTTGAATAAAACCTATTTCTATAAACAAAACACATGTGAAATCATCTATAATATAATATCATCCAGCACTAATCTGCTTAATGCAGCTATGATACATGAATATATCACAAATACTACATAGACTTTAGACTGCACGCGATTAAACAAGAAAATAAGAGCAAAAGGTAAAACAGGAAAAACCCAGGTAAATCCAACAGATTACATCTTACATAAGATGCTGTCAGCACTGTAGATCCGGCAGAGGTCGTGACCCTGCACCTGTGATCGGGCTGCAGCACACCTGTGCAGTTTCATTAGGATAGCAGCTGAGCGATTCAATGCAAAACTCTGCGAAATATTCTATACAGGAAGCTGTACAGTGTCCGTGCAGTTCATCTACTAATCAACAATTAATGCTGGAAGGTGTCAAATCAACACCGATTGGATTTGAGCCTTTGCATCCTTATTGGCCCGCAGAAAATCTACAAATCTACAAATCCACCAAAGCATCATACAGGCTTCAGGTTTTGATGCTATATCTACACTTAGAAAAGATTAAATATTCAATTAGAGGTTCCCATAAATTCTCTTATGTCTGGCAACCCTTATTATCATATTTCTCTGCTATAAATATACTACCTGGGGAGTAACAGGGTTTAGGCTGTTATTTAAAGCGATGAGACATTTTATAATACCTGATTGTGATTTTTTTTACATATATCTTGCGTATCTTTTATCTTATATCTTTTATCATTATTTAACTATTGCATTATTTCATTCCGTTTCATTTTGAGTTTTTAGTATCATTATTGCTATCACAATTATTATTATTTATTACAGCCAGTTTGTTCTGGGTTGGTTGAGGAGGGTTTAAGAATGTAAAAATGCAGACAGTTTCTGTACAAATAATAGCATTTGTCTTAAAAAGAAAGAAATACTAAGACTAGCCAGATTTCTCTCAGCACATTTTATAGAAAATGTAAGAAACAGTGGCATGGGTTGGAGTCAAAGAGCTGTTTTTCACTAAATGAACGGACGGAGGAATGATATTTAACAGTTTTCATTTATACGCACCGACGTAATAACTCACAGATATAAACAACACTTACAAAAAGGCACTTTTACTAAAACATGCAAGAAACGCCAAGCAGAGTGACTGACGATGTGAACTAATCACTGAATCAGCGCTTTTAATTGACTATAATAGGACAGTGTGAAGTGATTCACTGGAATGACTCTGTTCACTCTACTGAAGTTCAGATGAGTGCGATGCTATTAAAACACTCATGAGCCACAGGACAACTAAACCCACTCCAGTCCATCTATTAACATCCTGTACAGTGAAACGCTGCGTGTTTGTAAGAAACAAATCCATAATTCATAATCCAATTTCCTGTGATCTGGTCTGAATCAGGAGAGAAATCTGCACAGATCAAGCACCATTTACAGTTCGGAACAAATATGTGGCTGGATTATGCTTTGAAGGACAAAAGGTTTCAGCTGGAGGGAGGAAGTGTTCATTTGGACTGTGGACTAATGGTTTAAAGTGGTAATCAGACACAAAATTCACTTTACAAGTTGTTTGAACATAATGTACACATCCACCCGTTAATGATAATATTCCACCCAGTGTTTGTTTTTTATCCCTATTAAAAAAACCTCTCTCAAATCAGGCTGTTCTGAGATTAATGGCAATATGACGTAGTTCAGCACAGGCCCCTCCCACGAAATTTGACTAACAGGGCCATCTAACCTTAGCCCCTCACTGAGTGAGATGACATCAGTCTGTCATTGTGTCGATTCCAGTGCAAAGGAAGACAGGATCCCTTAGATTAAGTGATTGAGATGTTTAGTTGTTGGATGTAATAATGAATATAGCAGATGTCATTTAATCCCACATCTGAGCGCCTGGAGACGCAGAGGATTAACGTTACTTCCAGTTTGAAGAAAATGCAGCGATCCCCGATCTGCTGAAATTCATCTATATTTGCGCAAAAATCATTTGTGATCCAGCTTCATCTATAAAGGTTTTCATGAATCTTTGGAAATCGACTTGCGGCTGAATTGCTCGTCACTCCACAAAAGAGAGGGGCGGGGTCAGCAGAGCTCATTAGCATTTAAAGCAACATGGAATAGAATGGCTTACAGAAAACAAAGCTGATTTTGACAGGGTAAACGAGATGTTTTTTTACACTACCATTAAGAAATTGTAACTACAGTGTGTATACTCATTAAGACCCTAAAGCATCATGTCAACTGATTCTCAATGACCCCTTTAAAGCACTTTTGATGAACTGGAGACGATGGAGTCGATGATTGTGATGTTTTTAATCAGCTGTTTGGACTCTCATTCTGACAGCACCCATTCACTGCAGAGCATCCACTGGCGAACAAGTGATTGAATGCTTAATTTCTCCCAATCTGATGAAGAAACAAACTCATCTACGTCTTGGATGGGTTGAGGGTGAGTGCATTTTACATCTCTGTCAATAAAAGCCTGTGTGTATGTGTGTGTACCTTGGCAGCCAGGCGTTTGACGGCCTCCTCGCAGCGCCGCTGCAGCTCAGGTGTGCTGGGACAGCTGCTGGATCGCAGGGTGTTGGTGGCGCTGGGTGGAGGGGTCGGCTGAGGAGGCTGACTCAGAGGCAGATCTGAACTCAGCTCCCCACCTGGACATGTGACAGATGAATATCCACATGAACAGAAAGAACACCAGCTGCTGCGATTCTACTGAGACGAGTCAAAACATCACTAAACAAACACCTAGACATCAAGAACAGAGAACCTTTAAAAAAACATTACATTATATTCAATACATTATATAGGTGGCCTTAACTGCAATGTACTGTAATTGCATCAAAAAATAAGGACAATATACTTATTGTGTTCATACTGAATTGCAAAACACTTTTGCTGCTATTGAGGCATACGGGTCAGGTTAGGGTCAGGTTTGCTGGTATGGTTGTTAGGCAGCAGATCTGTTTTCAACACTGACAATAATCAGAAATGTTTCTTGAGCAGCAAAAAACGTTATTGAACAATTCTTCGATACAACAATTGAAATAGGAATGATTTTTATGAGCATTTTACGCCAGGATTTGTGTCGATACTCAGGCACACGTGTTGCGAAATGTACAAAACTCACTTTTCGGAGACGCGCTCGGGCTGCTGGATGCGATCTGTCGCATGCGGCCGCCATGGCAACTGAGGGCCACCAGGCGGGAGATGATGGCGGTTTTGCCGAAGCCCACGTTGCCCACAATGATGGACCCGGAGCTCTGGCCCGAATCACTGGGCCTCAAGTCATCCTCCAGCTGCTGGAACAGCCAATCACGGCCCACGAACACAGAGTCAGTGGTGATGCTGGGAACCTCAAACAGCAGCGGCTTGAGCATGATGTCAGTGGGCTTGTACGGAGCAAAGCGGGCTGAAAAACAGAAGACATGCAGGTTTACTCATACCCAAACTAAACTGCTGTTTCTTAGTTTAAGCTGTATCTGCATGTTTTATACTACTGGCTAGACCTTAGAAGGAAGATAATGCTTAATAATAAGCTGTTTTACAGCAGCAAATGGGATAAAAGATCATATAATCACAGTTTTATAAATCTACCGACAGTTAACCTTGTTAAATATGTGCATTAAACACCCTCAGTGTCACGTTAGACTGAATTTTTATTGTGCATCAGACAAAATATGTGTGAAAGTACATAAAGAAGCCATAAGCAGATGAGGGAACGAAGCGCTGTGACATTATAATACAGACTTTCATCACTTTTAGTAGCTGTTTGGGTGAATATAAGCAAACATGGCTGTGTGAGAATATCTGTGCATGACATGAGTGTCGTATTTGCACACTTTTATCGTCGTCGGTATATGACAATATATATAGAGATAGTTGTTGAGTAGCATAGAAAGTGACAAACATGCAGCAGTTTTATTTAGTTCGTAATCTCAAATCTAAAAAAAATAAATAAATTCCAGGATTGTGCACAAGAGGGAAGAAAAATGGAAAATGTTTAAAGCTTAGCACATCTTGTCTGGGTGTTTTACCTTATTTTAAGGGTCCAAAATAATGCATTAGTTAATCAGTAATTAATGGTTAATTTGTTCACAATTAAGCATTAGTTGAGCAAAAACACACTAGTAATTAATGATTGACCTAACATTTTAAGGGCCCGAATTATGCATTAGTTAGGCACAAATAAACTAGTAATTTATGATTAACTTGTTCACAATTATGCATCAGTTAAGCATGAACACATATATAACTAATGACTATTTGAACATATAGTAAGGGCATATTTCCCATTATTTTCAATTCATTAGTCAAACAACATAAAATATAACTCAATAAGTGCCATAATTCATATGGATTTAAGTTTCACTTAAATAGGGGGTCAATTTTCATTTATTAGCACTATATTAATTTAGTTTAGCCTTAAATATTAGCTAATCCTAATCCCTTAAGCCCTTAAAATGTTAGGTTAATCATTAATTAGCAGTGTGTTTTTTAACTGCGCTTAATTGCGAACATATTAACCATAAATTAATGCTTAACTAATGCATTACTCTGACCCCCTATTCTGAAGTGTTACCGAAGATGATTCACAAAGGTCACATCTAAAAACACTGTAACGCAATAAATGTACTAAAACTGTCCTGTGCTATACAAATAAATAAAATGTTATGCATAACATCTCTCAGAGTTCTGCTGCTGATCATGCTTAGATATGTCTTCACGTGATATTTAATATTTATAAACCATACACACACACACACACACACACACATATATAAGCATGTGCTGCATCTATCTATCTACCCTCACAAACCTGATACACAGCCAGCAAAAACTGGAATAAAACCACTGGAGCTGAATGCTGCACTGATAGGGGCTGATGAATCTCTGCTGCCACTGGCTGTGATTGAATCAAACCTCTGATGCTCCTCATTATTTATCAGAACATTCAACAAGGTCAGAATAACGGCTCAACACCGACACAGCTCCTGCAGAACACACATTAGCTCGACCCTCAGGGTACACCAGCTTTTATATAAGAGAACGAGACAAACAGATGGACAGAGAGGAAAAACACATGTATTTAACTATGTTCTCTTGCGTTATTAATGGACTGAACCATTTAAAACACTTCCTTTTACCACAGGAAGTGTATGGGGAGGGTTTGACAAAAGATGACTTTTTCAGTGTTGAACTGAAATAAACTTGATGAATGAATGAATGACAAAATAAAACAAATCAAAAGAGCATTCAACAGTTTCAGACTGTACGAGTGAACACCCAGCCAATCAAGAAAACGCTCAAGCAAAATTTCATTTCACAATTAATTTCAATAATGTTCTATGGTGACATCTAATTCAGAATAAATTGCAAAAAAAAAAATCAATCAATAAAATATTATAATAAATAATAATAAATTCTATACATTTTCTCTTTTTGGAGAGGTGTGGAGGGATGTTTGGATGTTTCATGAGGATCCTACAGAATTAACGAGGAGAAACGATCTCATAGAAACAGCTGCATGATGGGATTGTGGAAGTACCTTTGTCGTGTGGAGCTCTGCCGCCGGTGTTGTGCCAGGGCAGGCGGATGGACGTACGCAGGGGGGTGTTTCGCTGTTCATCAAGATAGCTCAGATCCTCCAGCTTAGTGGAGCTTGTCGCTGCACAAAACACAGAAGAACAGCAGCTTAGCATTATGGGTACAACCAATTCATTACAACAAGATCAAGACCAAGCATTTAGCAGTATATGTGTGTTTTATATATTCATATAAAAATTAATGATGTCAAACATGTTTTGTTTTTGTTTATAAATTTGTTTAATTTATTATGTATATATAAATACAAACACATGCATGTATACATTTAATGAAAAATATGTTTACCAAATTATTTAATTTATTTATCTATTTAGATAAAATATAAGAATATACTTTCTTATAAATCTATAAGCATGTTTTCAAAATATACACTGTATATGTGTGTATCTATATATAGATAATAAATATATACTGTACACACACATACATTTTGGATGTAAATTAATTGCAATTAATCGTTTGACATCACTAACGGCTATTTTTAATTTTGGTCTAATATTAATTTTTAAATTTTGTAATTGAGATTTGAAAACTTTTGAATCGTTAACAATACCAGATATGACCACCAATGACACCACACTGCACTGTAATAATAACTGTTTTCAAACAGGTTTCCCTCTGTCTGAAATTGGAAGGAAAAATAAGAAATATTAACACCATACAAGGAGGTTGAAAGGGAAACAGATGCCCAAGTCCAGTTCCCTACAGATTCAGGTCTGGGTTAAAGGTCGCTGACCGCATTGACCATAAATGTGAAACCGTGAAGGGAGAAAGATGACATCATCCCGAATGAAAATCACTAGCAGCGACTATAATAACCACAGTAAAGTATGAATGGTAAACAGAACCAGGTCACTGAGCAAACACACACACACACACAGCCTGAACAATCAGAGACGTTCCAAAAGCAAAGCAACCCATTCGAATTAACGAGAAGTGAAAAAAACTCGAAAAACACTTGCAATATTGCACTTTTTGCAAGCTGTGTGTCCTTGAGTGCACGGCTTCTGATGTGCATCCATGCATCGCTGTCTGAAACTAATGCACCAGCAACCTGTTCGCTCTGAAACTACTTTCCGCTGTGTATACTCACAGACTGACGCGTTCCTCAGGCAGCAGCCCCGCAAACCTCTGTCTCTTCAGGGCACCTCCATGTTCAGCCATTCACATTCAACTGGTGAAGCGCACCACAGCCCGAGTCTCCCTCCCCGGCTTCACCGCATCGCTGAGCGCATCCACAAAGCATCCGCAAGAGAAAATCACAGCCGCAGCTCCCCGCTCCGCAATCCCAATGAAAGAGCGGACGGGGAAAAAAAAAAAAAAAGAGAGGGAGATGAAACGGAGGAGGAGGTCTCTCTAGCTCTCTTCTCCTACAGAGCGGCGGAGAAACAGTCTATGATCCTCCCGGAAAAAAAGACTGAGAGCTTATAAAACAGGAGGAAGGTGCTGGAGGAGCAAAGGCTAATAAGTTAAACAGTTGAGTTTTACCGTTTTCAAATCCATTCAGCCGATCTCTGGGTCTGCTGGTCGCCTGTTTAAAACTGTGTACTAAGACTGAAGTAAAATGAAAAGTTGTGATTTTCTAGGCTGATATAACTGCAGCAGGCTCAATGATATTACGCAGCACCTGAAAATAGTTCCCGAGCAATTTCAGTGTAATATCACTGCGCCTGCTGTGGCTATGGTACGGCAGCAAAGATCCATGATTATTACGCCGCAATGAGAGTATAGTTCCTAAGAAAATCACAACTTTTCATTTTCTGCCTGTCTTAGTCCTCTATGCAACTACAGAAGAGTCAAGTTTTAAACAGGAAAAGATGCTAATGGTCTAATCCGATCTATAATACTTCCAGTGAAATAAAAGTCTGAATAAGTCTTTGAAAAACGATAGTGTTGAGAGTATGGTTGAGATCGTGAATATGAGTCAGGTGATGAATGTACTTTGGAAACGTGCTCCGACTATGACAGCGACGGTAAAATAATCTGCTCAAACTGACACTTTCAAGTTACAAAAGGTACCAAAATATGCTTCATTTTATTCTTCTGTTATTGTTTTTAAAATATCAAATCCGTCTGGGGTCGCTAAATACCCAAAAATGTAATAATGATTAGTGAAACACTCATGCATTTAAGGGTTAAAACAACTACACTTTGACACCAGCATGAGTGTTTTGGGTGGTTGCTAGGTAGGTGTTTGAACATTCTATCTGGTTGCTAAGGTGTTGCTTGAGTGTTCCGTGTGGTTGTTAGAGAACTAGTATTTACTAGGTAAGTGCCTGGATGCTATTGTGTCGCTAGGATGGTTTTCTGGCTAGTATATGGTTAATAAGCTCATGAATATTAATGATCTCACACTGCTATGTAATGTCCACAGACGTTCCAGTCAAATTAATATTCACGAGTCAAGGGTTTGTACTGGTCATGATTTGATCCTATGCAGATGTGTGTGATCTGTGCAGGCCTGCTGATGTACTCAATTTCACTGACATCTGCGCAGATATTCTTTCATTAACATTTGAATAACAATGAAAAAATAATTCACAGACTGATGCGGCACCAGTGTGCATGCAAGAATAAACTGTCAAAGATTTAACACCAAGGTAAGATTAAAAATAATATGCATAAAAAAAAAGAAACAGCTCAGCTCTGCATAAAAGTGAGTTACCAATAACCAAACTTCAAGGCAACATGTGAAAAAACATTAAAAAATTATTTTGATGATATTTCAATTCTTTAAATACCTCATTAAACTTAAACACTACATTTAATCTTGTGTTCAGTTTCCTATCTCATTTGAAATTTATATTTATTAATAAATATGCATTAAATTGATTAAATCCAAATTCAGTTGTTTTCATTCAGAATTTAGTAATTATTAGCCTACTTATAACAATTAACTATAAAAACATATTCATAATTAATTCTGAATAATTAACAATAAATAAATATTAAATGTACTAATTATATTTATTTATTTGACTTTTTTTTACATTGATTTTGAATTTAGTATTAATGAACCTATTAATAATAATTACGGTAAAACTTTATTTTAGGCATGCGTACTGGTAGAATATTAGCCATTTATTAATAGTAATCAAACACATATCAATGCCTTATTCTAAATCACTCATCCTACCCAATACCTAAAGTAAACAATCTTACTAACTATTAATACGCAGCAAATTAGGAATTGATTAAGGGGAAAAGTCAAAGATAATAGTAAATATAAGTGTACCCTGTTCTAAAGTGTTAAGCTAAGTATTAATACTAATCAATAAGTATGCATTATATATGTTTTCTTTTAAAAATCAGTTCTGAGTGGAGTGCAGTCTTTGAGGAAAAAGCACTTTTACCAGTTTGAATTAACATCAATATGCAAACCACAGCAGAAATGTACTTCTACATAAAGCCAAGAGAGGTACAGCAGAGTTACCGTACATATTTTAGTAACTGCCGACAGCAACGTGGGCGAAAAGAGGCTCACAAGTGTCTCTGCTACAGCATTTCATTTACACAGAACCAAAGTCTGAATCTTAAAGGTACTTTATCAAACTATAGTTTCACAGCCTCACAAGCCCTGCTGCTGCCTTCAGGAAATGTAAATCTAGTTTACACCGTGACTCCACCGCCGCGTATCTGATGAACAACCCCAATGCATATTGATAGCCCATCTGTTTTTTAAAACCCGAATGTTTCTGCATCTGCATGCGTGCGCGTGCGTGCGTGTGTGTTTGGGCTCCAGTGCAAATGGCTGATACCCAGTGAATCATTCCACAGTGGCAGTGCTAAACCTCGCTGAGAGAGAAATCTAATCAGAGGGGCTTTAGTGGCAGACTGGCCCGTGACCAGCTGCACAGATTACGCCCGGTTCCCCTGCTTTTACCCAGTTATCTGCTGTTTCACATTGTTTACTTTAATAAAGGAGCCCGGCGATGAATACGCATAACTCAGATGACGTCATCGCTTGAATATTCATGAGGTCAGATGAGTGGGCCTTTTGAACCGGGTGATGTTAATTAACACGCTTCATTGATGCTGATAAGTCGTGTCTGTTGAGATGCAGGGTCAGATGCTCCTTCACTGCACCACTGGGAGGATGCTAATCGATCTTACAAACACAGTCAGACCCTCAGGACTCAGTGCTGTTGTTCGGCATTAATGAGTGATGTTGACAAACAAATAGCACATGGGTGAAGGCTTGGGCTGGTTAGGATTGGTTTAAGTCCAGCAACTATTTGACTATTGGTGGTCACTGTGAATTTATTTTTTTGAAGAAAAAAAAAAACTTTAAATGCTCATTCAGGCTGGATTTACAATAGGATTTTGAATTATTATTACAATTTATAATTACTGGAGTGTGTTGTAATATATTTTAATATGGAATTTATTTTTGTGATGCAAAGCTGATTTTTCTGTATTTTTTACATAGAAATCTGTTACTTAAATAGCAATAATATTTCGAAAAAAAAAAAAAAAAAGTGCAACCTTCTTTCAAAAAGATTAAAAAAAAATCTGACTTATTTTAAACTTATTAAATATATTTGCATTTCTGTATTCGGGAGATGCTTTCATCTAAAGTGACTACGAGTGTATTTGAAGTAAATATTTCATAACACATGGGAATCGATGCATTGCTTGCATCACACTCAACTGTTTTAGCTGCGGGAGTACAATAATATTTTATTATATTACAACAAAGAGTTCAAAAAGGATAAAACTAGCAGGGTAGCCCTCAACACATCAGAGTCTGCCAACTTGTAACATACAGTACCTCAACAGTCACTTGTGTTCAGGGTAATGATTATAATGGGAGCAATCTCAAAACCTTCTCAGTCAATGTGACCTTTTATAACCACTGTCAACCTAAATCTCTCTTAGAGCACAGAAACACAGACAGAGAGACAGGAAAGTTTGCGGTGACACTAAACATGACAAGATGAAGGTGAAAACCACACAAATGCACAGAGCTGTAACATCACATACTCGCTTAAACAAACAAACCGTGAAATGAGATACCCACAGCACTTCACAAGAAACATCATGACAGGTTGTGATGTATGTTTCAAAGTGAGAGTGGGAGGCAAAAAATTATATTATATAATAATAAGTGCCACATTAATTATGCCCACAGACACATAAATGAGGGAGAAAAATCTGAAATAAGTCAGGGTCACATTTTAACTGGAATTCAAAAAACTGATTATGTTTAGTTTAAAAACTGCTGAACTGCTGATGCCTCAATCAAATGAAATGAGTGCACTGTTAATGCTGTCCTCAAAAAAGTACATATTTCAACCGGAATTCAAAAGAAAATCATATATTTTGCTTAAAAAAAAAAAAAATCATAGAATATTGTCAAAAGGCTGAAGTGAAAGCAGTCACAGCTGAAGACACCAGTGATTCCAGATGCACCGTCACCAGAGCGAACGCTTCTCACTGAATCCTGCAGCTGTCAGGAGAGAGCAAAGCTGGAAACAATGCAAATGTGCATGGCACGTGTCATTTCTCAGGAGAAGACCCAGAGTCACAGAGTGAGACATCTACCCACAAACCTAACCCAGGAACACCACCAGAGAACATACTGAGACCAGTTAGAGAACCACCACCAACTTTACTCCGATTCAAAGCGTGTAAGTGTTTCCAAACATTCTGCCATTAACTCTGTGAAAACTCCCCACACAGAGATCTGATCTCACCATCATCATCATCAAGAAACAGAACAAACTGAGACAGATTTAATCCAAAGGAACTGTGCCAACGTCTCCAAGATGCTTCAAGAAACCAACCTGCAAAGCTAATGCTGTTAAAAGTTTTAAAGCGCTGTAAAATGAGGATTCAGTCAAAAATAATCTCAGAAATAGGTCTTGTTTTTCCAAATGACCTTCGATTAACTACATTTAATCAACATTTGGTGTGAGCATACTTAATTAATCCCGTATATAGACTGTCAAACATTTATGCGCAATACAAAAGTGGATTTATGATCAAAATGTAAGGTCTGACCTTAAAATGCATGCTTTTTATGTGCCATTCTCACTTCAAATACTTTGGTGAGTTAATAATAATATTAGTAACACTTTAGTGTCCAATTCTCACTATTAACTTTATTAGCACGAATGTTACTGGGATATTGTTTATTATTACTTATAAAACACATATTCTGCAAGACCTTATTCTAAATCCTTTTCTTAAAGTGCCCCTATTATGCCATTTTAAAGGTGGCTAATATTGTTTTATGAGTGTCTTATGCAAGGTCAAAAAACACTTTAGTTTTCTCTAAAAATAGATTTAATTTTACCCCATTTCTAAATGATTCGGAAACGACTTGTGTGAAGCAGTTCGAAGACTCAGTCTCTCTAAACCCCGCCTCTCCGTGATCCCTCACTGTGATTGGTCAAATGGCGCAGTCCTATATGATTGGTCTACCGCTACAGCAGCGCTCCACAGACTCAAAGCTTGAACCAAAACTAACGTG
>JAUMHG010000048.1:1957871-1969940 GCA_032359395.1 Enteromius anoplus
TGTGAGCCGACTCTTTTTTTGATAGAAGATAACTTTATTAATCGTGCACTGTCAGCGTCACAACTTTGCAGATAGTTCATGTTCACATACAGCTACATGACACACTGCATGAACGATCATGTTTGAAAAAGCATAATAGGGGCACTTTAAACTTTACCAAGTATTAATAAGCAGTAATGTGTAGTATTTTGAGGCAAAAGTCATAGTTAATAGTTGGTTAATAGTGAGAATTGGACTCTATTATAAATTGTGACCTGGATAATTAATGCAGTTACTTGAAATAATAAAAAAGAATGTCTATCCTTGTATTCTAAACTTAGCGAGGTTGATTTAGAAAATCATTAGTTACTTATATATATATATATATAAAATTCTTTATTATGCTTTAATATATATATAACATTGGTAACACTTTATTTTACAGTTACACCTATTAGTTATCAGCCATTAATTATTCTACATCTCTATCCCTACCCAATATCTAAACTTAACAACTACCGCACCAACTATTAATAAGCAGCAAATTAAGAAGTAGATTAGTAGTTAACAAGTGTTACCCTGAACATTTTTTAATGTATTAAATGTTTTATAATATTTATATAATTTTTTTTTTTTTTTTACTTTATTTTATGCCACATATATAATTTTTTACTATTATATATATAAATAATTTAGCAATTTGTTCTGACAGTGCTGAAACACACTAACGAAATTGCATTTGTAATTCTGTAAATGTCTCTTCCCGTCAATCCAGTTCAATGACGCGATGTGACCAATTCCATTCAAATTCACACTCATGAATTGATCAGGAGCCAGTTGTTGAACGGTGGATTGCATGTGTGCGGCGCGGCAGAACCATCTGGACGGATGGATTAAGGACGCTCTAAAGTTTCTGAAATGCCGCCTCTGCACAGCAAATGAAATCTTAAGCACGCGTCTCCGCCGAGTCTCCCTAGACCACAGTGCAAAGAAGAAGAATTTCACCTCTCGCCGAAACACCATCTGCCTCCGTCTGCCTCATCTTCTGAGAGAGAGAGGAAAGAGGGTGTAAAAGCGAAAGAGAGGGGCAAAAATGAAAGAACGTAGGCATAGATGCTTCATATCGATACGTGTCCTGTGAGGAGACGCCACTGCCGCACTGATTCAATACACTGATGCCTTCAGCTCAATTCAGATTCAGAAACATCCCGCTATTTAATGCATTGACACTTCAGTGCATTCATTTGTTCACATGTTTTCTTAAACCATGGCCATGAATTAAGAAATAGCTCCCACGACTTTTTAATTTGCTTCCTGGTTTTAGTCAATCGTGGCCATGTTGTACAAATGTGTTCTCTAGTTTTGAGGGAAATGAAGCGTGAATGAATTAGCACAATTTGGCAACAATTTACTAAAGGCAAAGAAATTATTACCATTTATGATTTTAAAACAAGGGAATGAATTAGTACAAGGCCTCTTTTTTTAATAAATCAAGGCTATGATTTAGTGAACAAAAATAAAAGAAACAAATTAGTACGAGGTCACACAACATACTAAAACAAAAGAATAAGAAATAAGCACAGCTTGGCCATAATTTAATACACATTTCTGCAATTTCATTGCTACACGTAGAGACGTCATTGTCAAGTTCAGCTCATTTTAATTAGGAGCTTTTAATCAAATTGACAATAATCGCTAGAAATTGTCTTGTAGTAAAGTTTGGTCATTTGTGAATGAACGTGAATGAATTGTCCATGCTCAGGGAGTAGGGTGCAATGAACACTGGGTAGGGACCATGGAACTCTCTTGTGAGAACTGGGATTGAAAACTTCATGCGCCTTACTATATAAATAAATGACATTGCTTTACTATAAAGGACTATTTATCTTTGAACATGCATGCTATCATGTCTGGCTGTATCTCAGCCATTTAACACACTTTACTTTCAGAAATAAAGGTACACTGGGGCAGTCCCTTTTCAAAAAGATACATGTTTGGTACCTTACATACAGTATAAGTGTCCAGTGACAGCTTCTGTACCTTTATTTCTGTTGGCGTGCAGAAGGTGAGACATTCTGCAGACGTGCCCTGCTGTGCGATAATACAATTATAGATTTATGTCTGTTATTTTTGGAGGCTTACAGGCATTAAGCGGGCGATCGAACAGAGTCAAAAGACCTCCAAGCAAAAGCAGAAGCCATGAGTGCGTGTTTCTTTGCGAGGATGACCGCATGTCCAGCTGTCGTGTGCTCATTCTGTAAAAGACTTCATTTTCCACATATTAAATAGCAAATCGCCTTAATTAGCTTGAGCTCTTTGCTTTCTCCAGTCTAATTAAACTCATGTAGCGCCGCCAGTTGGTGTGTGTATTCGCTGTTTAAGCTCATTAGCGCTGTTTGCAAAAGCGAGAATCACTATAGCTATTGCTCATACGTGAGGTTACAGGGTTTATAAAACACCTGATGAACTGAACGCACTTATTTTCACTTAGGTCGCATAGAATTGATCAAAAACGCTGTTCTTTTGAAATGTCTATACTGAATACTGAATAAGCATAATAACGAGGTGTTTCTTGAGCAGCATATCAGTATATAAGGAAGAGGAGGAAAATTCAGCTTTGATCAAAGGAATAAATTACATTTTACAACATATTCACACAGAAAACAATTGATTTAAATTGTAAAATGTTTCTGTATTTTTGAGCACACTTGGTGAGACTCAAACATCTTACTGATACCAAACCGCATATCCTTAACTCCTTATGACAACATCTGACCTTAATATTGATGATGTATATGATAATAATCCTAATAACCACACAGCAGATCTTCACTCAGTCACGGATTCATTCAAATGGACAGAACTGAATCTTTTGCTACTAAAGCTTAGTTAAGACAAACTTCACGAACTCAACTCAACTCTTACAAACAAACAGCACACAAAGGCAGATGGAAATGTTTAGTCAAGTGCACAAACCTGCTGAACGTACTTAACATGCATTATTGAGGGATAGCGGCGGTAAAAAAAAAACCGCCATCTCATCTCAAGAGGGAGATGTAAACCAGATGCGCTGTTATTCAGGTAATAAACTGTTACCTGTCAACAGCTACTAAATATTGACAGCTTAATTAACTTTAACTAACTTTCTCAGCAAACTTTAGCTTGAGCTGAAAGATGAAAACGGCAGCAGAAGCAGAGAAATGTGGATATATGACACATGATGAGTTTTGCATACTGTAAGATGAAAATGTACATGCAAAAAAAAAAAAAAAAGCAGACGCCACATGCTGCAACATATTAGAGATTTGTGCTACACAGCAGCACCAGGATTGACATGGGTGAGATTTGTGAGTCATTCTAATATCTGAGCGCTTAAAATGGGGTCTTTGTTTTCTCTCAGAGTGAGCGAGAGAGAGTTCAGCATGGCCTTAATGAGCTGTCCAGTAAATGGATCGGTTGCCTGGACACAAATGAAGTTCAGGAGTGATTATTCACTGGGGTCGAGAATCCCAGGCAGACACTGAAGACTGAAGCAGCAGCGTCTCCACTGACACAGCCATTTACTTAAAGAAACAGATCACAAAAACGTCGATCCAGAATGCTGTTCGCTTTTCAAAAATTAAAGCACAGATGAAATGTAAGAACTTCCTGTGATATAACTATGGCTTGCTATTCCACATATTTTACAGTCTGAATCAAAATATGTTTCGTCAATGAATCACCTTTTTACTGGTTCAACCAATGGAGAAGACTCAACTCTAAAGCACAGTTTGTCAAAAAAAACGAATCACTTAGACTGATTTGTGACCTGATTCAAATGACTTTAAAGAACTGACTTAACGAATCACTTAGGTTTATAACTACTGAAAAGAATCAATAATAAAAAACACTATTTGTTCAGAAATGAATCACTGAGGATGTTTCCTAACTGGCTCAATCAAATGAAAACAATCAACACAAAAGAACAATTTGCTCACAAATGAATCACTTAGACTGACACAGTAACTGATTCTCCCTAAAGAACCGCCTCATTAAGAACACTTTGTTCACAAATGAATCACTTAGATTCATTAACTCTTTAACCGGTTTAAGCAATGGGCATGAAATGATAACACACATACAGTGAATATTAACACTTTTTTTTTGCTTGTTTACACACACTTAAGAAAAAAAACCCAAAAGTGCTTTGACTTTCTCATTAGTAAAACGAAAATTCATATGATCCTGCAACATATTTGGCCATTTGATAATACATAGAATAACTAAATCTACTGCAGGTGGCAGATCTTTTTCTTATTTAGCACCAAACTCTGGAACACTCTACCTAACACTGTTCGGGAGGCGGGCACACTCTGTCAGTTTAAATCTAGATTAAAGACACATCTCATTACTCTGGCTTACACATAACACACTGATACACATTTATTAATCAAATCCGTTAAAGGATTGTTAGGCTGCATTCCCTTAATAGTTTCTGTGCAAGTCTGTCATTTATTTATTTTGTATTTTTTTTGTGCAATACACTTGTTCAGTTTACATACTTAATCTTACATAATATATATATCTAACTGGTCTTATTTATATTCACCTATATACACATATACGTATACCCTCATATTTGTATTACTAAAGAATCCTTGAATCCTTGAAGACATGATGTATCTAACATGTGCTTAAAAATGAGCTGGAAATTAGGTGCTGGGCGTCCGGCCAGAGGAGAACTGGACCCAACTAACCCAACTAAGCCCGGTTCTCACAAGGTTTTTTTCCCCACTCTCTCATGGATGGGGTTTTGGTTCCTTGCCGCTGTCGCCTCTGGCTTGCTTAGTTGGGGACACCTGATTTCTAGCGATTATCGTCGTCTTGACTACAGAGACTAGGGTTGGGCGATGTCGACCAATTTTGCATCGTACAATGTCTAATGTGAAACATCGCGATGGACGATGGCATCGTCGTCGGAGGCGGCGGTGGGGGTGGGGTTTGGGGTTTAGTTGTAACTAAAACAACAAGCTCCACCCCACGACTGACAAAAATAACAGTGTTCGCGCGAGCAGGTGAGAGAGGATTTTGAGTGCTTGAATTGCGCGCGGATATCAAGTGCGCGCAAGGTTTGAAATCAGCTCGCAGCCCCGTTTTTTCTTATGTACACCTGTTTGCCTCTCGTGGAAATTAATTACCCCGCCTGCCAGCATCAGTGGTGCACACTCTTATTAATGGCATAGATTTGCCGCCATAGATTAAGTGTGTTTTTGCGGGCTGGTTGCCGCTGCTGCGGCGGGGCGGAGGATCGCAATGCCGGCTCAGCATCGTGATGACTATCGGCGATGGACAATGGCATCGTCTATCGACACAACACTAACAGAGACCATCTCTGCATTTGATAAATAAATGGTGTAATCTCATCATTATACATTACCATCACTCTGTTCACTTATGTGATAATGTTCAGTGCTTTGCTACAATCTGTATTGTTAAAAGCGCTATATAAACAAAAGTGATTGATTTTTGCAGCATAACAGCAGCACGGCTTGTTTTTTTTTATAGCGTCTCAGTCTCTGGTCCATTTCCATGAACTCGGCACACGTCCAGAGTGTCCAAAGTAAATGGAGGCTGTAAGACACTGTCCTCTGCGAGCTTCACCTAATGATGCTGTCTTTGCCTGTCCTTCCCATCTGCCCCTCGAAAACCAGCACTAATGCAGCAGAACTATGACATCATCATGCCAAGAGCCAAAGAGGCTTAATGACTGGATGAGAAAACAAACAGCAAGCACTTAAATCAGCTGGAGAAATATCTGAATGAGATAGGACTGTTATTTTGAAAAAAAAAAATACTTGCACTGAAAGATATTTTTGAACGTCTGCATCCTTGCGTAGACAGAATGGCATATTAAAATACTCTGGATCTGCAGTGAATCAATGCTGACTGCCATTTGACTGAATGTTTCAGATTGGTTCTTCACGCAAGATAAGATTTAAACCACGGGGTGTTCATATGACAAGTCCTAGTTTAACATACACATTCAGAAGTAATAAAACTAAAAGATAGAATAAAATAAACCTCCGCCTATTCTTTTATGTTGCAACAATTTCACAATCAATCTTTAAATGAATGTGCAAACAACATAAAGACAGTACATTTATATATATATGTATATTGTTTTGGGACTGAAGGCCAGCACCACTCTGATGTCTTTTGGAGTAGTTTTTCCCCTAGTAGCTATTTAATCATTGTTAAGCAATTAACATTACACGGCTATTGATTTTAACATTTAAAATAACTTCTAGTTTAAGTGAACTTAAAAAAATATTCACATAAAACCATTACAATACCAAGACCCCCCTTAAAGCATTAACTACAGCCATTCAGCATATATTAGCAGTATATTAGAGAGCTATCCATTTAAACATTTAGAAATAAAAGAACTTCTAATTTAAGTGAACTTAAAACAATCTTCACATACAGTAAACTTATTATAATAAATGTCATATTTACTAGTGCCCTTCAGCAGAAATGCAGGACACACTCTAAATGAAATATAGATGAATCCTTAAAGCTATTTTCTACAAAGCTACAAAGTTATTTTTGATTAATAGACATCGTAGCAGCTGGTTGTTATGTGTTATTTTGGCTGTTATTACTTTAAGAGCTGCCGCTGCTGAATGCGACGGAATAAATGCACTTCTTGTCAAGAGAAAAAGTGACAGAAGCAGCAGTTGTGAGTGGGGTGGCCAAATCTAGCCCCGCCCCCCCTTAATTGTAAACTTTTACTACCACTAAATTTAACTAAATCATTATTTATAGATTTATCTATATATAAAATCATTAGATTAGAGACATTGCAGTATTCCAATCATTAAGCAGAATCTAAACTGGAAGCAGAATGATCAAATTCCCATCTGTAGCTGTATTTTGTGTGTGTGTGTGTGTGTGTGTGTGTGTGGCAGCTGTGAATGCAGTGAAGTTACAGATCTATCGAACACTCAGTAAAGATTAATGCTTTATTCAACGAGGCCAAACAGGGTGTGAAATGAGTAAAAGCAAGCAGGTGTACGAAATAAAAATGTGAACACACACACACCAGAAAACATACTCGAACCTTGACAACTGCTGACGCTTTATGGTGCCAACAGCTTTTTATTGTTCCACGTCGACTCGCTTAGTTTAATGACTGACGGCTTTTTATGGAGAAGAGTTTCTGCACCTTACCTTACACAATATACTCACACACACCACGATAAACCAACACCAAACACACACATCCATCTCTCTCACAAAGAAATGCAAGCCTCGTATTCATCTATAAAGCAATCTCCAAAATCATTATCATGAAACCCATCAACCAATTTTCAAGGTCACGTGACTTCAAAAATAAAATAAAATAAATAATAAAAATATTGATTTAAGCTATTTTAAGCGGGAAAGATCACGTGATCATTCGGACCAGCCTGGGGAATGTGGAACTGATGCTAAAGACAGAAGCCGGGCCAACAACCAGCACACACACACACGCAGCAGCTGCCCGATGTATCTGCTTCCTCAAGGAGCAACAGGAGAAAGAATGTGCCTCCTGATAATGAGCTCTCTCACAATCTACAACACACACACACACACACAGACTCTTAAACTGGTGGCAGTGTCTTCCCATGAGTCTCTGCTCGGCTTCATTCCAGCGGTCACGCATCAGTCATCACCCCATGAACCACAGGACGACCCTGATGCTTTGTGCTCCGCTGAATTCTCTTACCTGCGACTGAGTTCGGTCGAGGCATCATCAGGCTGGACGAGTTCTGTGTGTGATACTGGACGGGGCCCTCGGGCCCTATGGCTCCTGAAGTCTTCTTAGCCGCGGAGACGCTCCGTAGCCCTGTCCCGGATGTTGAGGCTTCCTCCTCCGCCACCGGAGAGCATGTGTCTGGACGCACATGCTGAACGCAGCTCCTTATACTGCCCTCTTTACCCCACTCCAGGCTGGAGCCGCTGCGGTCGTCATTCTCTGAAGAGCTGGTGATGGTGGCTGCATGAGAGGAAGCTCTATTACTGACACTGTCTGTGCACATGATTCTGATCCATTCATTTAAACTCATTTCAAATCAACAGCACAGACTACACAGCAGACAACAAACAACTCTTAATAACAAGTTGTTCACCATCTTGACTTAGTTTGAGATACAATGTCTACTATCTATTTTGGATTTATTCCGTCAACAATTAATGATATAGCATATATACATACATAGATATTAATTAGATAAACAGCTAGCTTCTCGTGAAGTTTAACTTTATAGTTTAGGTACGAAAATAACTAAAACTGAAATTAAAACTAATTACATACTATTTAAAAAAATTATAAAAACAAAAAAATGTATCAAAAATAGTCAGTGAAAACATAAAAAAAATCTAAAATACAAACTAATTTAAAATGTTAACAAAAACAGTAACAGCATATGTGAGTGCGTGTGTGTGTGTGTACAGTATGTGCATTTATTTATACATAATTAATATACAAAGTACACACATTAGATACAGTGTGTATATATAAAATATAATGTAAACAAGCTTATTTTGTGATTAATAGCGAACATATATACATATACATGTATTATTAAAAATTATGTTACTTTACATTTAGTTTAACTGTAGTTTATGTACTGAAATGAAAATTATAAACACATACTTAATGTATTAAAAAACACTAAAAAAATATATATATTTTTTTATTAAAAATATTAACAACAATAATATTTAATAGCATGTATAGTTATATATATATTGTAATGCCAGTTATTCATTAATAAATAATAAAACATTTATTTATAATAATAATAATAACAAAACGCATTCCCTCAAATAGACAGAGATGAAGGCTGGCTAACAGAAGAGTGTGTCGATTAAAAAGACGTGACACAGAACGTCTCAGAAGAGCATCATTACCACTCTTAAACTCTGACAAGTCCCTGACCTTATCAACGCTTTCACCTGATCGCCGTTTCCAGCCACAAGCTGCATGCTGCTAATGAGCAACAACCTCAGTACAAACCTCCCATCACAAACACACACTTTACTGTACATCAGGACGGACCTGAGTGTGGATCAGTGTTCGCTATCGCTAATAACACACCAAGCAAACACCTGAATCACTACAGAAGACAATATTCACGCACGCGTGTTTGTTCAGTGATCTGAGGGAGGTGGACCAATCTCTGGGTTCAGCTTCTGCTCCAGAGTTTATTACTACATGACATGCGTGACAACAGCTGCATGTGTCATGTGTCAGCGCTCACACACACACACGCTTATGCAGTCAGCTCCAAACATCTGAGAGCGCTGGTGAAGATGCTTCTATTTTTATTTATTTCTGCATTATTCATTTAGATTATCTCCAGTTTAAGTGAATAGAAATGTGAAAGTGTGTCAGTATTTGGTCTCTTCTGCTGTAGTGACAGCAGCACCGGAGTTATACCAACTAAACCTTTTTTGAGACGATCCAAAGAGCATCTAAACATCTCTATAAAGCCACATGAGTCATATTTACCTATTTATCACTTAACTTACATTTTAAATGAAAAATGAGAGCACAGTGTTGGGTGAGTAAATAAATACTTGAATAAATAAAATAAGAAATCGTTAATTGCTGAAAATTATTTGACAATTAATTAAAATATATTTAAAGACGCTGCAATCACAAAAAGTAATTATAACCAATATACTGAAAAAAAATGATGAGCAATAAATTAATAAACATGTCAATAAATCAAATGATTTTTTTTTAATGATTTTTCAAACTTAAATACTTTTCCACTGTAATACTATACTAGAATCAATTACATGCTGCTATAATATTTTAGGATTGACGATTTCCATATTTCCAGAAATTGTTCAAATTCCAGGGTTTTCATGCCATTTAAACATTTCTTCCTCGTTGTTTAAAATGTTTCGAAATCCTCCAGCGCTGTTTATTTGGGGGTTTAGATAGCAGATGTTTAGTTTGGTGTCAGATGTGTGGAGCTCACTGTATACGTGTCTGTAAGTGCATCTAAACAGCTGTTCACAGCAGCATCGCACTGTTTGCCTTTTCTTTCTGCTGATTCTTCACAAACTTCAAAGTCATGAGAGCATTAATCACATCCCGAGCGGCTCACACACACAGGCCAAACTCGCTGCTCTACATCAACAAACCATGGCAATTTGAACACAGAAATTGGTCATTATTCTAACTTGTACTACATCCAAATGACAAAATAAACTAAATTTAATTAAAAAACGGGCTATAATTAAGGGTCAGACGCCCCCTTTCTAACTGCAACTTTGTGGTAATAACACATACTCTCCAATATTTTCTCAGAAACTAGGACCGCCAGCCTCCAATGCTGCATAATTCATAGAGAAATGTTTAATCTTTCTATCTGCAACCGAAAAATTCAGAGCAGAGCTCTTTCTGAGGCGGCCAAGCTGCATCAACACCTCATCCTGCGAAACACCCCACGTTTGGATCTACAGGCCAACATGAGCTGTGATTTCAGCTCTCCATCTCCACAAACTGAAGCAGAGCTTGTGGAGCAGAGGATGATGGGATGGGATCTGTGCTAGATATTTTAGTTATTGGGTGACACAGAATTGCTCAGGTCACATGTTACCCCAAAATCTAAACCTATTTCCCCTACAAATTCTTATTATCGTAGTATACTGTATTTACAATCACAGTGTAATAAATCAATCTGAACACATTTTTAATTTATTAAATGTAGTAAATAAAAAATAATACTTCAAAACTGAATAAAAAAAAAAAAAGCCTTATATTTATGTAAATTATCTTTTATTTATTTATACCATGCTAACATTTGAATTTTAATATGCTTCACTATTATTAATTATAAATTATTTGTATTATTATTATTGTTATTAAATATGTAAAAATATGTATTGTTATTACTTTATGTATGTTAATATGTATTTTAGTATTTATAGTATTTACTGAAAGACTATTATAATTTTTATGAATAGTTTCAAACTGCTTTTAATTTTTTTTATGTTCTATTTTCATTTGAATTTTAGCTACAGTATTTAACTGTGTGTTCCGTAGTCTGTACATGTCAACATATGTTTATTTTTTATACATTAGTACATCAGTTTTAGTTATTTACAAGTTAAACTAGATTAAAACTAGAAACACTGGCCAGGCTACTAACTGGTTAACTATAATAACCCTGGTCCAGACTGTATGCTGAGATTCTTTCACTTATTGTTAAAGTGGATTTTGAGGTGTTGTGTGTGTGTCTCACCGATGATGCCGCTGTCTTTGCTCTCGAGGGTGGAGCTGGGGCTGGTGATGGCTCCACAGGCCGGGCGGCTGCTGTTACTGTTTAAGGTGGAGCAGGGGCTGTCTGTACACGGAGACGCTGTGCTGCTGGTCAGAGTGGAGCAGGGACTGATGCCCTGATTCACTGGACACTGCAGAGATAACAGACAGACACGCTGATGTTGATGACAGTAACAATGCAAACACTGTTGTCTGTGTTACAGTATATGGAGGGGTAGAAGATAGATGAGAGAGAGAGAAGGAATCTAACGCCAGAGTTGAGTTTAACGCACAACAGCTAAATCAATGCCAGAGTCTTCAACCAGATAAAACCAACCAGCAGAAATAAACAACTGCTGAGGCAGAAATCCCTGACGTGCCACCAGAACCTCATCCAAAGTCCCTTCACATGACCAAAACACCCGGAGAATAAAATATTATTCAACTTACTGACATGATGCACAGACACAAGAGCTTCACATGATGACCAAATCAAAACGTCTTCCTGCATATTATTATATTAATTTATTAACATACAAAGTATTATTTAAAAATACTATAATTATGAATCAATAATTAATTATTAATATTAGTGCGGTCAAACAATTAAGTGCCATTAATCGTATCCAAAATAAAAGTTTTCGTTTACATAATATATCTGTGTGTATTGTGTATATATTATGTATACATAAATACTATAGTCTCGCGTAGCCAGTCTGGACTTCATAGCCGCTTACTTTGGCAAGGCCCGCCCATAATGCCGTTTGACTGACATGTCAAACAACCAATCA
>JAUMHG010000048.1:2053843-2067968 GCA_032359395.1 Enteromius anoplus
TCATACATGTGTGTGTTTACATATATATTTCATACATACATATATATTCATATAATTTATATTATTCATAAATAGTATAAACACTACTTTGATACGTTTTTAAAGAGAATCGACACCAATGAATTAATTCAAGAGTCGATTCATCTGAATCAAACGCTGGACTAGTAACGTTAGTGGTCTGAGAGCGTTTTATGTATACAAAACTCACATAAACTATATGGAAAAGGGACATTATGAATATTTGGAGAGATCCATATAAGTTACGTTAAGTTATCCCACAGAGACATATCACAACGGCCCCCCCAAGTGAAGATGATCCCGGCAGGACGCACCATAAATCCAACTACATGTCAAAGAGTTTCCAGCCTATATTAAGCAGTTTATAAACCACATCCACACAGAAAACACCGCTGCTATCCCATGACAGAGAAGCGGACAAGCCTCGGCATATTCCCGTTCAATCTGGGATCAGGAGTCGCGAGCAAGCGCCAAACAAACTATCAAACTCCAACGGAACTCGCGCGCCTTTATAAAGGACGCGGGAACGATTTCAACACCTCACTAACATCCACCGGCAGCAAATGACGATATAAATACAACATTACCTGATTTATGTCATGAATTATCCGTCTGGGAAAAGTTTTGAGGACGCCGCGTCTCTCTGTGAGTCTCAGACTGTGACTCCTCCCTCCCTCCGCGCGCGTGCACTGAGCTATCACGACGTCCACGCCAAAGTATGTTTACTATCAAGGGGGCATCTCTCAGTTAGTGAGGTCTGTTGGTTTAGTGATGAGGTAATGCTAGCACCAGTGTTGGGGAGCAGTCAAATACAACAGGGCAGTAATTTGATTAATAAAATAAATGTAGCTTCTAAATATTAAAAAACAGTATGAAGACGTTAAGGGATTGCATCTTAATATTATCAAACACATACAGATGTGATTATCTTTTTCAAACTGCCCTGACATGAAAAAAAAACTATAGTAGGGTAATTAAGTGTTGTTGAACCATACTGTACTGTAGTGTACAGCTACAGTATAGTATTTACCACACTTTTTTACTTTTTTTCACTTTTTTACTATTGTAGTGTAGCCTAGTGTAGTGTAATATACTCCATAGCTGTCACCTCTACACTTGAGTCTGCAATGTGAAATTCTGGTCGCAGGATCTCAAACTTCTCGGGGGAGTAAATAATATATAATACAATTTTGAAGTGTGCTCTAAATTGGACAGGCAACCAGTGAAGGGCCTTCAGAAGCGGAGTGACATGATCCCTTTTTTTCTTTTTTAACAGAAATTTAATAACGGCGTTCTGAACCAAGCTTGAGATTTAGGGATGCCATAATATAGAGAGTTGCAATAGTCTAGACGTGATGTAATAAAAGCATGACGGCCATCTCCAAAGTCTTCACAGAAACAGGGAGTTGATAAAAACTAGATCCGATCACGGTAGAAATGCGTTTAACGTGTCACTCCCAGATTCCGTACCTGTGAGGACCTAAAAGCTGATAAAAGTCCTAGATTAAAATCGGAGGCCTTCATATTTCCTGATGGACCGAAAACTATCACCTCAGTTCGTTTAAGGATAAGACATTTTGAGATAACCGAGATTTAACTTTATCTAAACAAGATAAAAGAGCATTCATGGCCAAAGGATCATTTTTTTTTTTAAAAGGTAGATAGATTTGCGTGTCATCGGCATTAAAAGTGAAAGGATACTCCATGTTTCCTAAAAATGGAGCCTAGAGGTAGCATGTAGAGTGAAAATAAAGCGGGGGCCAATACTGAACCCTGTGGAACACCACAGGGGACAGAAGAAGTCAACGAGGAGAAGTCTCCTAGCTTTTACAATAAATTACTATTGCATTTTTCATGTGGGCAAGCTAATATATGAGACACTGACCAATGTTTCAGGAGTGTAGGGCACAAAATAGGACACATTATTATTTTTAATAATTAGCTTTATTACCTAATTGGGTTTATGTATATGTTTTATTAATTTTTGTATGTTTTTTTTCCCTCTCATGGCTATGCGAAGGTTTTAAATCCGTATTTAACCTCAGAGCAATCTCACAGTAAAAAGAGGCGCAAAAGTCTTAATTCTGTGGTGTCTGTGCTTTAAAATTATTTTTAAATAACTGCACCTCCACTGATTCCGAACAAGAAAACAATGCCACACTAACTAGTTGTCTCACTTTTCTTTGCAAGTCCATAAACTTTGCATTTTTCTGCACACAAACTCTCATTATTAAAAAAAACTATTATTTAATAGAAAAAGTCAAACCCATATTGACTATTTAAGACAATACGCAGGCCTGATTTATGTTGATGTGGTCAACATATTTTGTTGACCCTGAAACAACATTTTAATGGAAAAATATAGTCTTGACCATATCTTCACACCTGACCTACCCTTACCCATGAGTAATGCCTAAAATCAGATGAACTGATAGATGACTGACACTGATGTACAAACACCAAACACTGATTGTTAGCCTAAACTTCACAAAAACTGTTTCTTCAAATCTGATTGGTTCATCACAATGTTGTTCCAGGGTCAACGGATTACGGAATAATACTGTCGTGTTATATGGGGTAAGTTGTCACAATGGAAAAATGTCATTATACATACTATCATAAGCTTTTTGGGACACATTAAATATAAAAAGAAAAGTGAATTGTGTTTTAAAGTAATAACAGAAATGTAAAAGTGAACCTGTGATTTTCCCTTCAAATTCTTTTCTAAGACCTAATCAAAGCTCAGTAGGCTGATATTATAGAAGTTTTAATCATCACAATATTGCACTTTTTAGAAACATAACTGTCTCCGAGACCCCATAAATCTTATCAAAATAAAACTTTTATTACAATCAGTTCTCCTACTTCAATGTTTAAATTGAGACACTACAAGAATAGGCTAAAATAATAAACAATAGAAAGCACAAGTTAGTTTAAAACAACTTTACTGAACTTATTGAAGAAATTGAGCACCAAAAGAGGTGGTGCATGGATTCAGTACCATGGTCAAAGATTGCAGTTAAGATTTTCTTTCATGAAAAAAGAACAACATTTAACCTAGTGTTTTGGAAAATGTTTAGTCAGCCTGAAATGAACTCTGGAAGGAGAACCATATGAAAGGCCTAGATTTACCGCAGGAGAGAATCCTATGACAAATCTGCTGTTCCCGAGGTTCAGCCTGGCAGTGGATGCGATGAAGTCTTTAATGCAGTTTGACCTTTGCCGTTCCAGTGCACGGGGTGAATGCAGGCGCTTTAGCGGGATCCTGTGGGGATTCACTCATGTGGTGAGTCGAAAATAAAGCCAGATCTCCACAGCAGCTGTCCTGCAGATGTTTGGAGTAATGAGAGCTTGTAATTACAAGTGTTTTTAGGAATTAGCTCAAGGCTGACACCATCTGGTAGAGAGAGCTACTGCAAACATGACGCTACAATACAAAACCTCTATGAATCTAATATGCTGATTTTCTGCTGAAGATACAATTTTGATTATTATCGATGTTGACAAATTGAAGAACAGCATTCATCTGAAATAAAATGCATTGTAACGTTATTAAATGTATTTAACGTCACTTTTGATCAGTTCAGTGCATCCTTGCTGAATAAAAAACATTTTTTTTTTCATTTCTTTCCAAATAAATACTGACTGACCCAACCCTTTTGAATTTCTAATTCAGATAAATAGTGTTGTTTTGAACTCTCTATTGTGTGGAAAAAATAAATAAATATTAATTGATCAGTAATATTTATTTATTTTTTATTTATTTATCTTTTTTTTTGTTTTTGTTTTTATGTTTTAGAAAGAAATGGTGTAGGATATTCTCAGAAATTGCTGTTGCAGTAAAAAAATAAATAATTACAAAGACATTACACTGTATAAATATGATCATGATAATGTCAGCTTATGTTTTTCCATTTCTAATCAAATTAACACAATTTCAACTTAATTTATTTTTAAGTTACAACTAGATTTAAGTTACTGTTATCTGATTTAAGTTGCAATAATAATAACTAATCATACATAAATATTTCATGCACTGATTGGACTTCAGCTTCAAAGTTGAAGTAGGTGAACAGTAGTGCTGCAATAGTGTTTTCTTGTTAAATGTTCACCATTAAACTTTAAGGCTTTTGGTAGCAGCTCTGACTCTGGACATGAGTCTGAGTAAATCAGCATTCAGTGTGTCTGTGATAATCCTGCTGTAATCTAGAACCAAACAACAACACACACCTGTTGTGGGCATCCAGTGGCTCTGGTCCAGGTCTGCCGGTCGTGTCTGTGCTGCTCTGCTCAACAGCTGCAGACTGAGATGATTTGTGATGTGGTAGAGCTCCCACATGAAGGCCTCTCCTAACAAATGCTAATTGTGTCATGCGTAACGTTAAAGAAGCACACATCTAAGAGCTCTGAAAGATGTTAAACACATGGTTAGATCAAAATGAAATCAAAATGAGTGTTTGTGGCTTTCAGTCCACGTCTTTCAGCTCTGAGATCTTCGTCAGCTAATTGGGAGCATGCTGAGAACGTTCTGTCAAGGTTCTCTCAACATTCTTCCAATAACAGTGACAACGTTTGGTCAAAGTAACCTTTTCTTTAATGATAATAGCATTGCTCATACATTGTTTAAGGAAAGTATTTTTCTGAAACATTTAGTTGGAGATACGTCTGATATTGTTTAAATGTTACTTTTTCCGGAATGTTCAGAGAACACTCAAATGTAACACTACTTTAATGATTGCATATCTATGATAAAATGGAATGTTCTCTTATTGTTTGCATAATTTTTTTAACATTTAAAAAAACGGACATTTTGAACTTCAGAGAACTTTCAGAACTACTGTTTTCATAACTTCATGCAAAAACGTTCTTAGAATATATTTATTTAGCTGAGTACATTCCACTTTAAAAGTGAAAAAGCATAGTGTAACCTAAATGTCACTATTCATACTGCGAGTATATTAATTTTTTCTGTGCATGCAGTAAATTCATACATTTGGCAAAAAGTGTACAACTTGACTTTCTATTTTCAGTGTAACATGTGAATTTAAAGTAATATCTGCATCTCTTTTCAGACTCACTCATTTCGTTAGACTGGCATGTTAAGGTTGAATTCCCTCTCGGACAATCACTCTAAAAAGATGAAGATGCTTCGTAAGTACAGGTTTCATGCTGTAGCTGGACTTTTTAAATATTGAAACTCAGCAGAGGGTAATCCAGTTGCTTATTTGATTATTTAAAAAAAGGCTAGAACAAACGTATTATTGTTAGAAAGCGGCCCACCGGGGAAAATGAGATTGGAATATGCTTCATAAAAATACATGAATGCAAAACAAGCTGTGATGTGAAATATATATCAGCATTAGAATCAGTCTCTTGATTCATTTGTGGGATATTTCTAAGACTCACGCTAGGTATTGCCTTTAATCCCTGTGCATGATGGTAATGTATGTGCATGTGTGCGCCTCTAATCCACATACAGGTAAAGGTGGATCATTTGCATTGCATATAATCTTGTAGTAATCCATATTAGTTCAAATAATGTTTATTTTTTACATTTTAATTGTATGTGTGAGTGTGTGAGTGTATATATATATATATATATATATATATATGTTTTGGCAAAGAACAAGTAATAAAGAAAAAGATAAAATAGACAAATCTCAGAAAAAACATTCAGATATTTGATCCCAAATAAAAATGTAATATTTTTGTTTATTTTTCATTTTATATTTTGCATAAAGAAAATGAGGCCTAATTATGTGTGCATTCAAGTTTAATTTGGTGCCTAACTTAATTGTCTTTTTATAGTCCATTTTATGACCATATTTAGAGTACTTTTGTAATTTCCTTAATCTGAGTAAGATACACCAGGAGTTGAACAAGAGAAATGAAGTGATAAACCTTTCTGAAACCACTCTGCCTACAAGCTGTATCTCTGTTTTATCAAAAGACCTTACATAGCCAAAGACTTTCAGACTAAAGTGGACTGAAGTTTCACGGAAATCTTCATTTAAAAGTCATC
The DNA here is from genome assembly GCA_032359395.1 of Enteromius anoplus. Lineage (NCBI taxonomy): Eukaryota > Metazoa > Chordata > Actinopteri > Cypriniformes > Cyprinidae > Enteromius > Enteromius anoplus. Next base: position 2,059,884 of record JAUMHG010000048.1, read on the forward strand.
AATACTTATGATAAAAAGGGGGAAAAAAGTTTATCCCACATTTATCCCATTTATTTTTATAAAAAGTAACATATGAAACGGACAAGATTTTTGCTTCCAAAAAAAGAAAACAATATAATCGTTTTAAAGAAGAAGCGGACAAGGGAGGCACTGTTGAGGTATGTGGCAGAGATCAATATATCGAAGAGGCCTGACAACAACTGAGGAACTGTGAGCATTATCAGAAGGATTCGAACTGATATATTGACACACGCAAAGACAGAGGGGTGGATTTCACAGAAGGAATACAATTTTCTGTTTTGTAAAGAGCCTAGAAATCCTACTTGTTGCCTTAATGTTTAGCTCCATGTGTGTCTGTATCTCTGTACTTCTGTGTAGCACCACTGGTCTAGGAGGAACGTAATTTCACCTCACAGTGTACTGCATCTGCTTCTTTGACTTTGACTTTAAAATACATAAAAAAGTAGAAACTCCACCAGGGAGAGCTATAATTACTGGAAATGGGTCTGTTACCGAACCAGCTTCAAAATTTGTGGGTTATTTTATTAAACCAATGGTTAGTGAATATATTCAAGATACAACTCATGTTTTAAACATTATTAAGGAAATGAAAAATACTGAAACTTGTGTATTGGCTACTATGGATTTGGAATCATTGTATATAAATATAGATCATGAAGAAGGTCTTAAAGCTTTATCACATTATTTAGAAAAGAGATCACCTTTAGAAAAAACACCGGCTAGTTTTATTTTACAACTTGCTGAATGGACATTGAAAAATAATATTTTTTGTTTCAGGATCAATTATACGAACAAATTAGGGGTACAGCAATGGGCACGTTTTGCCCCTAACTATGTAAATGTATTTCTGGGATACTAGATATAGATATTATAGATGATATTATTTTGATATGGTCAGGTTCAGAGATAGATCTATTCAATTTTTCATTCACTCAACATCCAGGTTTAAATGGAGAATTGGATCTTTCTCTTTTGTAAAATTTCGTAATTGTAATTGATTATGTCGGTTGTATTTCTTGAGATAACTTATTTGTTACCATCTGTAATCATTTGGAAATGAATAGGTATAATTATGAGAGTTAATCCTCTCGCTGTGACATGGATGTGCTTCAGCGATTGTCACGTGATGAACTGATTGTTTAAATGAATTCTGGGTGTGTTGGTGAACTGACACCCTGATGTTAGACGCAACGAGTGTTTTTTTTAAAGCCATGTGAATGAAGGCTTGTTAATTTTTTCACTTTCTTCGAGTGCCTCTTTCATGTCGAGGAATCTCATATCCAAAAAGCACCGATTTATGACTTAATACACCAGTAGCAAGTTTGTTTTGCATATTTTTTGAAACCCTATTATAGTAGGATTCAAGTACATACATTTAGGTGAAACATGCTAAAGTTTCATAAGTGCAACGCATTCATACACAATATTTATATTTCTCAACAAATTAAGTTTAAGCATCTTACCAGAAACCTTCAGTTTAAAAGTTTTTTTGTGATTACGAGCAACATAAATTCAGTCAAGCATGTCCAAACTTGACTGGATAGTGTCTATGATCCTCCCTTCTTGTCCTTCTCAAACACGCTCTCGTTATTGGCATTTGGCCTGTTCACACACTCAATAGGGGCTCTTTTGTGCCGTCTGTATTAGACGCCCAAGTATACAACACACTTCCTCCGGCCCTCATCACACTGACAGCTCAAAGCCGCCACATGCAGTGTTTCTTCACAGAGCGCTTCATGTCACGACCGGAGGCTTTGGCGCTCCTTCCCTGAGAAACGTCACATTAGACAAAGCCATAGACTCACCCTTTATGAGAAACACCAGCGAACAATATTAAAGCACACCAAGGGTTAAAGCTTCATTACAGTATGCAGTACTGTAACATTTCCCATCAATATGTACTTTAGTACACTGTAGTTCAGACAAAACTGCATCTTCTACCGCCACCTAACGGTCATGAAATTAAATCAGTCAACATTTAATTTGCTGAAAAAAAGTTAATTTTATTGGTGTGAAAGTAGGAAAAACAGTTCGTGTCGCTGATCAAACAAAGTTCAAAAAATCCATGCATATTAATGCTCCATTTAAGTGCCAAGCATATCAACATTCTTTCATGCAAGTCAAGCAGCCGTCAGAACCTCTCCAACAGCACAGCTTTAATTCACACAGGGTTACTCAATATTTCACACAGCTCAAGCACAAACTCTATTCAGGAAGAAAAACCTTCGAAGCTGCAAAGCTACAACAAACAACCTGACCAGAAGTCACATTACAGTAACGGTTACAATTCTACTTGCAAGTCACAATCATGATTCAGCTACAAAAACACATCCTGGTTGTCTTTCGCATTTGACGTTGTAAGAAGTCATTTTGGCTCAAAACTTGCGTGGCTGTTGAATGCAGACAGAGATGCGCGGGACGTGAGGTTTCTCCGCGCTCGGTCTGACTCTGCTGTGCCGCACAGAAACTGGAGTCTCAGGGAAATCATGGCCCAGCTGCAGGAGATAAACATTAAATGTCAAATACACCACCTCCCTGCCCAAAAAAATGTAAATGTTTATTAAATTTTATTTATCATTTTTTAAATTATATCATTTTATTCTATTTATTCATTATTTTTATTCTATTTAATTATTTTAATTATTATTTTTATTCTTTTTTATTCTATTTTTCTATTTAATTAATTTTTTTCTATTTAATTAAATTTTTTCTATTTAATTATTTTTATTCTATTTAATTATTTTTATTCTATTTAATTATTTTTATTCTATTTAATTATTTTTATTCTATTTAATTATTTTATTCTATTTTATTATTTTATTCTATTTTATTATTCGTTTTTATTATTGTTATTATTATTATTATTGTTATTATTATACCATGTAATTGGCCACTAAAGCTTGAATTACAAACATCTGGAGAAAGCTTAAAAATAGTAATAATAAACTTTAAATAAATAAATAAATAAAATAATAACAGTAATAATAAACAACAACAACAAAATTTAAAAAGCAAGTCTAAAAGTTAATACAGAAATTTAAAAATAAAATAAAATACAATAATAAAAAATAATAAAAAAGAAAAACTTCTGCCACTTTTGCAGCCAAACTAGTTGATAGCCATCGGTTCATGGTCTCCGACACCTGCAGGTGAAAATCAAGACACTCACTGTTCTGGGTTGATGAGCTCAGAAAGGACCCTAGTTTGACTAAACTCACCTGAACTAAACTGTTATGTCTCAGCGTCCTAGTTTCTGCTCTTAGTCCAATTAACAAGTACAGAGAAGAGAACAACACCACCACTGAGCACAGCAGCGGTGAAGCCGTTTCTACAGAACTACAGAAGCTGAATTCATGTCTGGTTCTGATGCCCACTGCCATAAACTCACTTCACATTTAAACACTCTCTGCATTCGAAAGCACAATCCAAACAGTGAACTCAGGAAGATTCATACAATATTAATATCTTGTTACTATGGTGCAACAAACCTTCTCAAGTGGACCAGCCAGCAGAAGACTCAGGTGTTGCATTCTGGAAGGGTTCGGCAGGGACCTGGACGACAAACATTCGTATGAAACACTGCATGAGTCACTGATTTCATGCAAAGCGCTAAAGAGAGCAGATGTTTCTGCTTTATCACTTTTTAAAAGGTAGGTATCTGCAGTAAGACAGAAATAACTCACAAATGAACAAAAACAAAAAACAAACTATTACTTAAATATAAAATACATAGAAAGCACCAACTTTGCGTTTAATGACAAAACATTTTTGTGCAAACTTAAAATATATATATATATATATATATATATATATATAAACATCACTTCCAGTATACAACGACATGATTCATTGAGTTCATGCAAAGCAATGAAGCATTTTTAGCAATACGTTTCTGCATCACCCCTTTTTAGATATGCAGGAATACTAAAATCGCTTATAAAAACAAATAAATAATTTTACATTTGATATTTTGTTACAGACTGGGATTCAATATTTTTAAAAAGGCCATCATCTGAACATCAAGGTCACCAGTTTAAGTAAACCACTGCAATCAGTTTCAAACCAAAAAAAATAATTCATTAAATGTTGTGCAAACTGCCAGAGAGACCGAACAAGAAGGTAAGAGACAAACATGTGAATTCACTTCAAACTCATCTGCAAGATATGAGAGTTCAGCATCTACACCATGTGTGCCATGTGCTGTGAAGCCAGATGTCTCAGAAGATACTCCACCTGGATTTATCCACTTTCTTGGTCTCTTTGTCCACATTGGCGTTATCGTCAGCGCTCTTCTTCACCACTCTCTTTCCTCCAGCTTTCACTAAAGAAAAGCAGTTTTAGCATAAACGCATTAGAAAAGGCTACAGAAAAAAAAACCTTGTTTGTTTAATTTAAAAAAACAAAAAAAACCCACAGATAAAATAATGCTTTGCAGTTGAACAACTCCAGCTGACGCATGCACCCTTTTTTCTACAACTCTACACTCATTGTAACCCATTCACTCCTACAGTATGATGTTCTGAGTCAGTTGTTTTTATACGAGTCCTAGTCCAGTCTATGTGCGAGTTTTGACTGGAGCCCTGTACACGTCCACTATCATCATCTCAGTGCACTGGCCCTGTTGTTCTCAATATTTGGCAGGTCTGTTGAAGCTTGAGGGTTCGGAGCGAGCAAATATGCGCTCGATAAAACGGTCCGTCCGCTCAAATCAGTCTAATAAAGCGAGTGAAGGCAGCGCTCCAGCACAGCATAATCAGGGGAGTGCTCACTGTTTGCGGTTGTAAAGATTTAAACGGCCCAGAACTTTGTTTTGAAACAGTCATGTGACTTAACTGCATTGTTTTTCATAACGGATGTTGCTTGTCTAACACATTGAAGGTGCGAGGCCACATTTAAACCATTACCTTTGACCTTAAAACACACATATATAATCAGAAATACTTGCACATCACTATATTTATTCTTGCTTTAAGGGAGAGTTATAACAACAAAAATAATAAATTAAAAGAGTCATTTACTTGCTCTCAGGTTGCTCCAAACCTGCAAGAGTTTGTTCTAAACACAAAAGACTACAGTTTCTGGTCCCCACTGACTTCCAATCCATAGTAGTTTTTTTTTTCATGCTGTGCAGGGGTTTAGTTAACCGTATTCTCCAAAATATCTTTTATGTCCAACAGGAGAATAAAGGTGTGGTTGAACAACTTGAGAGTGAGTTAAATTTTATTTTATAGGTGAACTATCCCTTTAAAATTCAACATTAAAGCGTTGATGCACAAAATAAGTGACTAAAAACAGATAGATATAGTCCTATCCATCCGACAATCCACTAAAGTGAAATAAATTGAATGAAAAATTACAACAAAAACGACAAACCTTTGAACTTTTGCTTTTGAACAGCAATATTTTTTAATGACGACTGCATTAATGAGCCAAAAAATAAAAATAATTTGAACGCTTAGTAAATAGGCAACTCGCTGTTTTAATACTAGTTATTTGTCATGTTTTCTGTACAGTTAATCGATTTAAAGCCCTACAGAAGCAGAAACTAAAAGTGAAGTCTTCTGAACACACATCCTGCGACACCTAGTAAGAAAACAAGGGCTGGCTGGCCTCAAAAGCACTGCCTGAGCGACACATGCACCAGAACAGTAACTAGAATAACGAAACAATCAACATTTTCTTTAATTATTTAATAAAACAAGTAGCACATGCACTACAATTAATAAAACTGAACTGCTGAAGATTTAAAAAAACAAACAAAAAAAAAACACTGAAACAGCGCTAATAAAACAAGATATCAACATTAAAAGACTATGCACGACTAAAAAGCTCTTTATGCAACAAAAAGTCCAAACCTGCGGGTGGATGGCCAGCTCTGAGCGTGTCTCTCGCTCCAGTTTTAGAAAGTTGCACCATTGTTAGATTGTTTCACAAACACTCTGAGAGTCGGAGCCGCCCACTCACGCGCTTTTATACTCGCCAAGCCTCACTGACGTCACGGGGGACGCGCTTGCGTGACCACGGCACGAAAATATCCGTCATGCCAATGAAGCACATCAAAACTGAGCACGCTACAGTGAAGAAATACTATCCATGTAGCATAAGAATCGACGTGGCTTTCTAAAAGACCTGAAACTAGATCACGAGTGGGCGTTTTGTTGAGCTTTTCTCAAATTTGCGGTCAAATGGGCAGCAAAACCATGTGATTATGACACACTCCTCAAATAGCAAACTTTTTTTTTTTTTTTTTTGCCATAGTAGGCTATGATTTATACATATAAAAAGGCTTTGTTGAACTCTTTGCCGAAATATCTCGGCACAACACCAGCGTATATTGACACTTATTTTGTATTACAAAATAATGTTATGTGTGCATATAAGACTGGAGCATTATCTAATTAAACATGCACTAATCTACATAACTCCAGACCCTAAATCTGAGCATTGGTTTTTGCCACTTCATAAATCTGAAACTTCTGTGTGAAAACTACATCAACCAGAAAAAAAGAAGAAAAATAAATGTTATATAAACTATGATATGATATAATGTAGTAAACAAACCCCTCTGTAAAAACATATGAATAAAATTATACAGTATGGTTGATGTAAGTGCTGTAAAGATGAGAAAAAGTTATGCATTCATTGAAATCTATAGACACAAACAGATGACGTGCAATACAAATAAGCACTTATGATGTTTTATTTCCACTAACCTGAAGGACATTGGATGCAAAATAGATCCAAATCTCAGACTTGACCAGTGCATGAAATAATTAAAATAATTACAATTTTATCTGTACAGTATACTGTAGTTCAAAGTGCATTAAAGATTTGATAAAATTAGGAAAATTTGAGAGTCGTATCCAACCTTTTCTCCAAACCATAATCAAAGTCCATCAGATCAGTGCTCCATGTTTTAACACAACACTTCAAGTAGCCAAACATCTGCCTAAGAAACAGCATGGATGGGAAGAAGTGTTATTTCCTGAGGGCCAAGGCAAGTTTGAGCATGAAGTGCTCAGAGAAAAACTCTCAACAAACAAGCACAGCCAGCTTTATTAGGAGCAGTGTTTATCAAAGGAGGTGTAGCATATGTTGCTTTATGAAACAGATTTATTTACAATCGCTCAGGAGGTTTTCAGAGGGACCGTATGGTAAAAATCAATGCTCTACACAGCCTCTTGTGGCCTATACTTCTCACGACTGCTTTTTTTATAGTTATTGTTTTTAATATGACTGTATGGATTTATTTCAGCTTTGAATTTAAACGGTGTCTGTCCATCAAGCAAAGTAATACATTAAATGTGATGCATATCTGTCAGTCACATAAACGAAACAGCACTATTACTAATCTTTTTTTTATTATTATTAAACTGAATGATTTTTAAATACACAATAACCAGTTTTATATATTTATCATCAAAAACCATCTTTGTAAATGAGCAACTGCGGCCTAATTGTTTTCATGATTAACAGATTTATGCTGATTGATTTGAATAAATGCATTTGAAAATGATCAAATTCAAAAAATACTAATAAGCTCTGTGTAATCTGATTGGAAGGAAATTTTATATGCTAATTCAAATAAACACCTGTCAAATTTAGGCTGGGAAACAGTGAGAGACAACAGTATACAATTAAGGGCAAATAATGTCTACGAAAGTTTTTAATATAAATATGGTTGCAAATTAATTTTCTTTATGCAAAACGCAATGTTTTCCTTTGATTTTTGGGTAAAACATGAACTGGACCTGATGCTGTGTCTTATTTTCTTTATATATTTTAACCTGCCAGGTATGATGGATATGAGACACAGATCTTGAGTCAGATGTTTAATATGTCTGGAATCTGAAGCTGAATGTGTTCCTTGGAGCAGCTTTGTGATGGAGGAATGCAGGCTTTTGAGAAATGATGGTTTCAGCTCTTCAGAACATAACCAGCACAGCACCTTTACAAAAGTGAGGTGAGGTGATTTGTGGCCAGATATGGTGACCCATACTTGGAATTTGTGCTCTGCATTTAACCCATTCAACGTGCACACACACAGCAGTGAGAAGTGATCAA
>JAUMHG010000048.1:2095010-2111014 GCA_032359395.1 Enteromius anoplus
ATGTTTTGCTCTGCTCTGAAAACATAACTGACGGTGTGTTCATCAGTTTTGTATAAAAGCATTTGAAAATGCAAGTGGATTAAACCGCAGCCGCTTCAGGACAAAGCGCACGTGACTGTGAGAGCGTATAGGTTTTCTGAATATAATTATATAACGGTATATAAAAAACATATCTAAAGTAAAACGCGACGGATGGTCGCACACAATGTGCACGTGTCTCACCACAAACTCTGTGCAATGAAGCCAAGCCACGCACGTGCCATATATGCGGGGAAAAGAATGGATTACGAAATATTCCCGATCGATTCAGAATCGTTGAAGAGAGAATCGCGATGCATCCATTTTTATCTCCCACCCCTAATCATTACTCCAGTCTTCAGTGTCACATCATCCTTGAGAAATCATTTCTGATCATTATCAACAGTCATGCTGCTTCATCATTTTATTTTTCAAGATTCTTGGATGAACAGAAAGCTCAAAAGAACAGTAGTTACTTGAAACAGAAATCTTTTGTAGTATTATCAAATGCAAACCTGTATTTAAATTTAACTCTGAGTAATGCAGATCACTGAACAGATTCCAGACATACGAGTCTCACCGATGTGATGTTTCCTGCTGCAATCTCGGCCAGGTTAAACTCCGTCTCTTCATCCACTTTGACTTTCTTTGCATCTGGTTCATCGGCGCTAAAGAAGAATGGCATAAAATCACACACACTGTGAGCAATGCTTACATCTTTAACTACAGGCCCCTCTGAAATACTTGCTTAATCAAAAAATGAACCAATATGGGTTTGCATTGCTGTGTACTGTTTCTTCAGGTTTCAAACCTGAAAGCTTTTTGAAAACCTATTTAAAACCAAAAAGAAAATGTTAGAAATAAACAGAAAGTGTCAAATTTGCTTAAAAAAAAATAAAAATAAAAAATCTGCCAATAGGATCAGAAAAAAACATGATTTTTTTTCTTTATTATTTGTTTTAAGGATAAATGCACTTAAATTTAGCTAAATTTCCCAGAAAACAAGAATTCACATTCATCTTCATTTTGCATCTCAAGTAAATTTATCTTGATTTAAGGATGCCATGCCATGACTTTATATATATGACTTTTATATACTTTCTGTTCTAATTTAAGACCTTAAGACCTTAATGCTGGACCACAAAACCAGTCCTAATGTACAATTTTCTGAAATTGAGGTTTACAAATCATCTGAAAGTTAATTAAATAAGCTTTCCATTAATACATGGTTTGTTAGGATAGAATAATATTGGGATGAGATCTAGAATCTGAGGGTGCAAAAAGATCAAAACGTTGAACAAATTGTCATTAAAGTTGTAAAAATAAAGTTATTATGCATATTACTATTCAAAAAGTAAGTTTTGATATATTTACGGTAGGCAATTTACAAAATATCTTCATGGAACATGATCATATCCTAATGATTTTTGGCATTAAAAATGAAAAATTGATCATTTTGACCTATACGATGCATTTTTGGCTATTGCTACAAATATACCTGTGCTACTCATGACTGCTTTTGTGCTCCAGGGTCACATATGTCTACCCCAATCTCTACCAGTTGACCTGTATATGCTGGAAGTCATGTAGCACGTCTCATCGATTTCAAGCACACCTCCAGCGTTGATTTGATCCATTCTCACCTGCTGCCGAACACGTCTGCGCTCGTCTTCTGCTCTTTCTTTTTCACCACCACTTTCAGAGGAAACTTGGTCTTGACGTCCTGCAGAGGGGCCTGGCAGTGGGCGGACACGGCCCGGGGCCGCTCTAGAATCCTCTTCAGCCACGGCTCTACGGGCGGCAGGGGATCATCAGGATTCACACCGCGGTGATGCAAGCACTGAGGACAACAGCCAAGAAAAGATCAATGAGACCCACTGCAGAGACACCGACCCGAGACGATACGGATTTCACAGCCAATGTCACACGCCTGAATCACTGTACTACTGAAGGACAATAAGGGAGGGGATAAACACTAGGGCGCAGTCTATGTTAAAGTTTGGGGTCAAAAAGGATGCATTCATTTAAAGTGACAGGATTTATAATGATCCTATAGATTCCTGAAGAAAACTTGTTCAATTCAAAGAATCTGAAGCAGCATGACCGTTTTCAACATTAATAATAATCAGAAATGTCTGTTGAGCAGCAAATCAGAATTACAATGATTTCTGAAGGACGGTCACACTGAAGTAATGACGCTAAAAAAAATCCAGATTTAGATCACATGAATAAATTGCACTTTAGAATATATCACAACAGAAAACTGTTATTTGAAATTGTAATAATATTTCACTAATTTTATCAAATAAATGCAGCCTTTGTGAGCAGAAGATTTATTCAAGAATCCCACTGACCCCAAACTTTTAATAGGAAAATGAACAACATTTATTATTCTAGTTTAAAATTAAAATGTAAACTATAGTTCATTTATTTGCATAACTTGAATATAACTTGAGCATAAGTGCATAAGAGCATTAGTTGACAAGATTTGTTAACATGAACTGAGAAAGAACAATCTACAGCATTTATTAGTATAAGTTAATGCAGCATTTACTAATGCATTATTATAATCCCAAGTGGTGTTTTTAAATACTGTTATAAATGTTTAAGGGTTACAAATGACACCTTATTGTAAAGTGCTACCAACATTTTAAGTCTATGCACTGCTCTCAACTGCAAGTCGCTTTAGACACAAGCTTCTGCTAAATGCATATATGCAAATATAACAACAAAAAACAACAACAGAGAAACATCCACCACCATGCCTGGAAAAGTCTCTGGAACTGTGGGTTTGGAATGTGGTTGACTTTGAAGACGTCCACGCTCTCTCCATCCTCATCCTTTTCCACCAGCATCATGGAGTCGATCAGCGAGTCCACGGCTGACAGCTGAGACTCTGAGCAGAGACAATCACACAAACAACATCAATATTCCTCTCCTTTCGTCTGGATGTGCCTCAGAAGGGCAGCAGGGTTTCTCCAAGCTTTATGAAGCTGAATTCAAGACTTTTTAAAAAACTATTAAAGAAGGGAACACAATAAGTCAATGTATTCTCTAAATGTCTAAGGAGATACACAATAAGTTGAATAAGCAGCACTAACATGGAGATAACATGCATATCTCCATGACTTTTTACCAAAAAGATAGCTAAAATAGAATATGAAAATAACTTTTACAAAACTGATGCTCTTCCTCTTTTCTCTTGTTAGTGAATTTATGATAAAAAAAAAACAGGAAACATTAATATTTCTGAGTTGTGGAATCAAGTTTATTCATCATTGACAGATATCTTTTCTTGTTTTAACTATAAACTCATTTTTTGATTTGCTCAGTTACTCAAAAAACAAGACTTCATGACTTAATTTTGCATCTCTTAAGAGTCAATTTTTCCAAATTGAGATCCCCTGAAAGCTGATTAAATAAGTTCTCCATTGTTGTATGGTTTGTTAGGACAAGGACAATATTCGGCTGAGATACAACTATTTGGGAATCAATAATCTGAGGGAGCAAAAAAAGAAAATTGCCCTTAAAGTTGTCCAAATGAAGTTCTTAGCGAGGCATATCACTATTCCTATCATGATCTTAACTTAATATCCTATTGATTTTTGAGAAGAAAAAAACAGGAAATCTATCATTTTAACCCATACAATGTATTTTTGGCTATTGCTACAAATATACCTGTGCAGAATTCGTTGAAATGAAGTCAAAATTGCAAAATAGGCAAGCTGTGTACACATCTGATGGAAACTCTTTTTATCTGAGGGCCCACCTGAAGGTGTGAACTTCTTGTTGTTTTCCAACACTGGGAACGTAAACTGTCGGAGATCCTCCATGAACGGCAGCTTCACGTACAGCAGACACTGAGGATAAGACGCACCAGGAGTGAGTGATAAATCATTTATAGCGTGTTTTCTGTTTAACAGGAATCCACATACTTCATATTTCTCCTTTATGCAAGGGAAAGCGGCGCCCACTTGAGGGTTGCTGCGACGGTCATAGGCATAACGTACAATCGCTGCCATCTTCAGACTGTCCAGGGCACGAATCAGAGCAGACAGCGCCACTGCTGCATGCTGCATACATTAACACAAAATATTGACCATTTAATTTAGGATGCACAAAATTGACAATCAAGACTTTTATAATATTATGTTTTTTACTATATAAATGTTGTTCTTTTGAACTTTTAACGCAAAGAAAACATTTTGGGCAGCAAAACAGCATATGAGAATGATTTCTGAAGGATCATGTGACACTAATGAGCCTGAAAATACAGCTTTGATCACATAAATAAATTATATTTTACAATATACTGACATATAAAGATCTCTTATTAATGGTAATAATATTTCTTTATTTTTACAGTATTTAACTGTATCAAATAAACGCAGCCTTGGTGAGCAAAATAAAAAAAATCATAGCGACCACTAACTTCTGAACAATATTGTAACTAAAACACTAAATACTAATATTATCAACATCATTTGTGTGACAAATAGACATGATTATTAGAACATCACATTTAATATTATTTTACATTATTTAATTTTTTCAAATTTTCTTTTTTTAAATTATAAAGTCATTTTATCTGTGTTGGACGTTTTGTCAGCACAGTATGCATTAAAACTCACCTCATCATCTCTAGGTGCAAAAACTTTGACAACTTGGTCTCCCATAAACTGATGACGATGAATCTGCATCAAACAAACAAACAACTGTCACTGTAGATAACTAAGGGGGAAAAACAAGGTCTACAGTGCAGCACAAAATGTTTAACATTATTACATGCTTATTAGGATTATTTAATTATTTTGGACTACGTGCTAAAATAATCCTCATAATGACTTGACCATTTGTTATCAGTAGCTTCCTATTTTTTAGGGTCCTTGTGCTCTTTTCAAGTCTATAGAGATTTGTAAAGGCCATTTTATAAAGATAGAGACTGTGGTGACTACAGAAAGTAGGACATAGCGCCATCTACTGGACAGCACCTTACCAGCTCCTGTTTAGTGAAGCCAAGCACAGAAAAGCACTTCCCATCAGACTTGTATTTCATCTGGTCCTCGTCCACCTTAGAAAAAGGCACAATGTCGCTTCCGTATCGAAAACCTGTCAGAAACACAAAGGCCTTGTTTTTAAAGTCTCATTTATTTATCCATAGCGCCTTAGTCAATACAGGTCGAGGCAAAACTGCTTCAGAAAATAGCAGTTATAATGTTGCAGAATTCATCCATCATAAACAAAATCCATTTTTAGCTGTAAAGCAGCTCTACGGAAGACAACAGCGTTATTATTCAGCTCGGTTTGGTTTCGATCAGCACTTTTGATCATCTTTGATCCACACCTTGGATAGTGTCGTCCTTCTGTACTTCAGTTTCATCATCATCGTTCAGGCAGTAAACCGTTTCTCTCTTGACGTCGTCTCTCTGGTGACTCTGAGCATCCACTATGGCCCAGGACTTCTTCACTTTCTCCTCTGTCACCTTACAAAAACCAACACTACACTAGACCAAACCACAGCAGAAAGCATCAACCCGTTTTGATCTGAATCTATCAGGAACTCACGGCTTTGTATCCAACGATGCGGATTGTCAGAGAGCTGCCGATGGTCAGCTGACAGGGCCAAGCCATCGGCCTCCTGTCGATGCGCTTGAAGACGGACAGCTTCTCCAGAGCATCACTGCAACACACATAAACAGAACCTTCCTGACCAATGCACTTCTGTGAATTTAACAGGATTCCTATTTGTACTGTATATCAAGTACTTAAGCATTAATAGATCGAAGCAGTTACCATCAGAGTACAAATTCAATTTTTAAAAAAAAGATACGCAACAAAAAAGATTGGGGTAATGAAGCTGAAAATTCAGCTTTGAATCACAGAAATACATTACTATTTACACACTTATACTTTTTTGTGCTGTCAAATGATTAATCACATCCAAAATAAAAGTTTTATGTTTATTTTATTATGTTTATATATTTACGTGTATTGTATCATATCTAGCAAACACACACATGAATTCAGTACATATTTAAAAAATGTTGTATATACATTTATATTTTATATTCTATGTGAGTATATTTAGTATATAAACATAACAGTTGCCTTAAAATATATACATGCATGTGATTGCATTTATATAAACATAACAAATATACACAGTGCACGCACTCATACATTATGTCAAAAAATACTTTTATTTTGGAATCCGATTAATCATTTGACAGCACTAATATTCTTATTTAAATAAATAAAATGCATTTAATTAATTGTTTTGTATTATATTTGCCCTGAAATGCTAAAAAACAATATAAGTGGATTTGATGAAAGATTCTGAATAATTTTAAAAACAAAAAATATATATAATTATAATAGAAACTATATATACATATATATATATATATATAGATTTTATATTTTATTTAAAAATTGTTATTAATAAATGTTATTATAATGTAGTTTGATGTTATACAACATTTACTTTTGGCCCATGGCCCTCAGTCAAATTTGATTCTTGGCCCTTTGTGTTACAATTTTTGGGCAGGACAATAAATTGTGCACTAACTATATTGTTTTCGTACTAATGTGATTTATACCTAAACGTGTAGACCTCCTCCAGGCCGTCCTCCTCCTCTAGGCTGGTCATGATGTTTTTGACCATCTCCAGACCTTGTCTCTGCTGGCTGCTTAAGCCCTTTCCTGGACGAGCAGGAGCCACTGACGGTCCCGGTCCATTCCCTCCACCATCCGTTCTGTCCTCGCCATCCAGAGGGAACGGCAAACTGAACGGATCAAATAAAACACGGATCAGTTCTGGTTGCTTTTTCAGTGGGAAAAGTCACTAAAACAGGAAAAGGTCATTTAAATGACGCACACTTGATGGTTAACACTTCTGACCTACATAATAATAATAATAATAATAATAATCTAGCCTCATGGCTTTACAGAAGAATTTTTATTCTTATTTTTGAGCACTGTTGTTAGAGTTATCAGTGCACATTTCTTACAAGAACTGCAGGGTGATACCAGCTTTCTTCAAGCTGTTAATGATAACGTCCAGCTGGTCTGCCGAGGTCTGGACGTCCAGATCCGTCAGCAGGACAATGTTCAGACGCTCAAACTTCTTCCCGCTGAAATAAACAATAAAGAGTGTGACAGCAGCATAGAAACTTAAATAAACGGAAAATGTGTGATAAAAGAGCTCACATGGTCTCCTGCTGTAAAAGATCCATGCAAACGACCAGAGCATCAAGCCCTGATTAATCAGTCAAGGACTTTACAAAAATAACATTATTAAATTAGATTCACAAACTTTTTTCTCAGCTAAACCCCTTTGATGTAAAATATTTACTTCAATTCCTCTTCAAACTTTGAAGCAACATTGAAATAATCTAACAACACATTCACATGTTCATAGTCCACTGATGTGGGTAACATGTCATGCAAGTAGCCAAACAAGATATTTCTTATAAAAGAAACATTTTATTTTGATTATTTTTATTTTAAAATTGCTTATTTTAATGTTATTATTTTATATTAATGTATATTATTATGTATTGTAGCAACACTTAAAGGACTAGTTCAGCCAAAACGTTCTGAAAATTTAATACAAGATTAATACAGATTCCTGATAAAAACATCACAATAATACACACCTCTCCAGTCCATCCGTTAACGTCTTGACAAGCAAAAAGCTACACATTTGTAAGAAACAACTCCATTTTAACTTTAAATATGAGTTAATAATCTATAATAACACTTCCTGCAGTGAAAAGGCCCATTTCCTGTTTGATTTAGAGCTGAATGTCCAGACAAAATGGACTTTGACTGGAGAAACCAGCATTATGAATTATGGACTCATAATTTACCTGAAAGCAAAGGTTTGAGTTACTGGTGGATTATTGTGATGTTTTTATCAGATGTTTGGACAACCATTCCCTGCAGGGCAATCGATGCAATGCTACATTTCTTCAAATCTGATGAGGAAACAAACCCATCTACATCTTAGACGGCCTAAGGGGGACAAAATGTTTAGTACAACAGCACTGATCACCTCATGAGATCTATAACACGTCTTTTCTTAACAGAAAGGATACAGTCCACTTGCTGAGCACCAGGTTGCAGTTCGCTCTCAATCTCCTCGAGCAGCTCAAAATCAGGCATCATGAGGTGACGGTGAACTGTGATGTTCTCATATTGGCCGTCTTTGGCCAAGCGGTTCTTAGTGCCGTCAGTGCCAAACAGCACCAGACCCACCTCATCTTTATTCTCAGCAAACACCTGAAACGGACATCAATCAAGCTCTTTCTGCACCAGCAAACAGATATTATAAATGAACGGAGAAAAAGTAAAGACCTGCCGCTGGACAAACTTCTGGATGACTTTTTTGGCTTGTTCGAAGGGCGGTTCCTGGCCAGGCTCAGAGTTGCTCATGGAGAAACCCACATCCATGCATAGCACCAAAGCGGACTGCAGGAATATAATAAAGATAGACGACAAATACATGTAAAAGAACTCTCAAGAGAACAGTCTCAGATATCTCTGTGTTACAAAAAAACAACATCATGGGGGTTTTGAACAACATAACTCAGCTTACAAATTCATCTTACAAAGTGAATAATATCACGTTAAGCTGTTTCCTTATAGTGGCTATGGGGGCGAACAGTTAACCAGATATCATTAACTTCATAAACTGAATAAGAGCTTGTTCTTCTGACAAAGGCAAGTCTTTATTATAAATTTAATTTAACAGAAGTTTGGTTTTCCCTGGTTGTTGTTAAGGTACATTAAGCCACGTTAAGCTGTTTCCTTATAATGGACTTCTATGGGGGAGAAAACGTTTAACGTGATATTATTTGCATTATCTGTCGAATATGGGCTCGTACTATTGACAGTAATTAGTGATCATTACAATGAAGGTTTGACAGAGATTTGGACTTCCCTCGTCAGTTTTTAGGTGCTTTAAGCCACGTTTTTCCACGTTAAGCGTTTTAGAAAGTCCCGTTTCAGGGAGAAACAAATCTAAGCCGTTCGCTTTTATTTTATATCTCAATTCTCTTTCTGTATGACAGCAATTGTATAATTTAGATGTTGTAATGTTGATTTCTGATAAAGCTGAATATTCAGTGATACTAAGGATATCTTAATAAGTTAAGAAAGACACTTGTTTTCTACATTTTTGGTGAAACTTTATTAATTGTATAAAAATATGCATGAATATCAAACAAAAAGTTATTTGCAATGAAAAGTAAGAAGTGTACAAGTAAATACGCGTTATTTATTATTAAAAATAACGCAAGCTTATGATTATATGATCAACGATTAATAACTGACGTACCTTCGCTGCTCGCGCCATCTCTTCGTCTGGTTTCCGTCTGTTATTGTTCCGGGTGAGTAAATGAGCGGGTGATACAAGGTTCCGCCTCAGACAGCGAAACACAACCTTCTCTTATGCCGGGACTTTTGATAAATTGTTTAATTTAATTCAAGCATAGTTTGAAGACGTAACAGTGTCGTGATTTCAAAATTACGTTTTGTGAATAGTAAACATTATAAAATATTCAATGGTACTAAACTAATTAAAATGTGGCTAATATCTATAAAGACACAGGATGAAACATATTCAGTGTAGGTCAAACGTGTTTATTGAAATCCTCATTTATCCATTCATGACATAATCTGTCAGATCATGAATGCATAAATGAGGATTTCATTGAATATTATTTATGATGATATGACAAGTCTCTGCAGGGAGAGATCAGGATTCATCAAAGCATGTTTTAGGTTCATAAATTGCCTATGAATTACACTTTAATATCACGTAGTTTGACAAAAAATAATAAAGGTGTGAGGTGAACATAATTATCCAAAATATATTGTCATGCATCAGAGGGATAATAAACCAAGTGAAAGGGAACATTTTTTTAGTTAATTGTAAGTCATTGTGAAATTCCAAAGTGATAAATTCTGCAAAGGGTGTTCAATACGTGTTTCAAGATCACAGCCGACACACAAACACGGAAATACGGGAATATGAAGTTTATTATCTGTTTTGAGCATCACTGCACAATATTAAATAAAATGCAAGTTCAAATGATTAAATCAAGGAGAAAATGTAAACCACTAAAGAAAAATGAAGCATGTGAGAAGAAACATAATTTTCTCATAATGCAGAGATTTAAAATGTTTTGACATGTCCAAGACACAATCTTTGTACTGGTTATGAATATAGTATTTGGAATAACTGTCAGTCCCCCATTATACACACACAAACACACACTCACAACAACATTCTGCACTTCATTTGCCCCTTTTGTGTTTGTTATTAAATCCTCTCCGGGGCTCATCGTAAATAAAACTACTCACAAATTATGCAGAGCTTCTCACAAAGAATCTCACATTTCATTTGCATATATTTATATATGGCTTAATCTTACAGCGGGTTATGAACAACCTTTACTCCTCTGCTTTTTTCTATACCCATCTGCTTTAGAGGGAAAACAACGAAACAAACATTTTGAATAAAAATAAAACATGCAAACTGCTAAAATAAATACAAATGAAAGAATAAATAGTTTAAATACACATCTTATAAAAGTCTGACATAAAATATGTGGTTAAAAATAACAACTTTGTTGCTGAGGAAGAGACTAAATACGTAAAACAATTTAGAGTCTGCCCCTTGACCCAAGTGCCAACAAACAACAGCAAAGAATACATATTTTACATGTACTGCTTATGTAAGAATGAACGCCTCACAATATAAAAACAGGAAACGGTTAAAAACCTACAAACAAAACAACCTTCTTGGGAAGCAAGAGTAAATAAGTAGAACAAACAAAAAAAAGTGGCCCAGGACCAATAACACCACCCTGCATTATATCTGTAGATGAATGAAATCCAATACTTGGATGGCGTGCCGGCTCCAAATTCTGTACCTGCTGTGCTTGAGAACATCACACTTTCTCTTAAAATATGATGCATTTAACAAAACTTTCTAATGCACAAAACAGAACAAAATTCTTGTTATTATATCTCATTTTTTCTGCCTAGCCCTGATTTCAAGGCAGATAGAATCAATAGAGAGAAATGCAATCATGACCCAGATGTTTTTTTTGCTACATCTATAGGTCAACAGCAGAGAAAATGACAGATTTGGCTTATTTTGTAAAAGTTCTTTGACATGAAGTTGACTATTTTAACATATCCTTTGCCGATTGTAAGTCAAACAATACATCCTGAATCATTCCTTTTGTCATTAAAGGAATAGTTGACCCAAAAAAATGTACTGATCCTCAGGCCTTCCAAGATGCAACTGGGTTTGCTTCTTCATCAGATTTTGATGAGAAATTGAGCATTGCATCACGTTTGCTTACTAATGGATCTACCTAAACAACTGCATGTTCTGCATAACTTCAAACTGTTGCTTCTGGATAAAACACAAGTCATTGGAATGATTCCTCCATGGATAAAGTCAGGAGAGAAATCTGCATAGATCAAGCACCGTTTAAAAGCCAAAACAGCTATCTGCCTGCATTTTGATGTGAGAGATGACAGGAGATGGACTTTTTCAGTGGAAGAAGTGTTATCGTTGATTATGGATTCCTGGAGGGCAACAGTTCTGCACAGTTTAGCTCCAACCCCAATCAAACACACCTGATCCAGCTAAATTCTGCAGAGCGGTGGCCCTCCAGGAATCGAGTACGAGCCCACTGGTTTAAAGCAAAACCTCCATTTGTCTTCTGCTGGACTGGAGTGCTGTGGATTATTGTGACGTTTTAACCAGCTGTTTGGACTCCCCATTCACTGAACGAGAGATGCAATGCTACCTTTCTCTAAATCTGATGAAGAAACTTTTTTTTCTTAAAACGGAAACGTTTTAAAAATCAGTAAAAAAATTGTTTTTAATTAGCCAAATCTAGGCATTATTTGCAGAAGGTGCAGGGCAGTGTCACCATCAGAGAAAGTCTGGGATGATGTCCATTCACATCGAGGACGTTTGCAGCGACTTCCCCTGCAGACTCCCAGAGATGGTGTCCGAGTCCAGCAGCTCGACCACGCTGTACGGAGAACAGTCCTCCAGTCCGAGCTTCCCACAAGCCCAGCCGCAGAAACCCTTCTCCAGATCCCTGACCGACAGCCACCACTCGCTGAAGGCCCAGGACACCTGCACCACGGCCGAGTACAAGCCCAGAGACAGCGACAGAGCCACGATGAGCACGGGGTAGAAGATGATGAGGAACGGGCAGACCGTGATTTTATGGCAGAATGTCCGCTCCTCGTTGTACACCAGGAATATATTATACCAAGTGAGTGTACCGTAATAAAATGAAGTGATGAAGGACAGGACGAAGACGACAGGAGCGCAGGAGAGGCTCCACAGGATGACGTGGGGACCCTGAGAAAGCCCGAAACCACACGAGCGACGCGATCCCTCGCGAACGCCGCATCCTGCATCCAGACGCTCCTTTGACCTGGTCATCTCCTGCAGCTCTCTCTCTGTGAGCGTGACGTGAATGTCCACCATCTGACCTTTCTTCTTTCCGCGCGTGATGGTCCCGGTGAGCGTCACATAGCGGCTGTCTGGAGGCACGGCCCAACCTGACGAAGCCAAGACATTTCATTCAGAATGAGCATTCTTTATATTAGGACAAAGACTATTAATATTTAGTAGAAGTGTGAACCTATACTGGTCTTTTCAGTTTGATTTAGCGCTGTCAAATGATTAATTAATTTTTTTACATAATATATGAGTGTGTACTGTTTATATTTATTATGTATATATAAATACACATGCATGTATATATTTAAGAAAAATATGTTGTTTATATATTAAATATATTAAAATAAAATAATATAAAATTCAAAATGTATACAGTAAGTGTGTGTTATTTTGAATGCAATTAATTGCGATAAATCATTTAAATAGCATGATTATCATGTCATCAATTCGGTTCAATTCTCAATTTCTAATTTTACTTCACATGTATAAAATTTTAGGATTGGATCATTCTTAAAGCGATTATTATGTTTCTGTCCTGTCGTACCTTTGGCAATATTTCTTTTAACCTTAACTGAGGCAGTGCTTAGCTTTTCGTTTCTCAAACAACCATGTCAGAAGACGTACCAATCTACATATTCCATGATGACAATGTCAAGGTTCATCAGCCTCAATTTGTGAAAGACTGACCACCACAGAGAATCAAATGCCAGAAACATATTCATTACTGCAAAAATGATTCAGTCCGAGACTCTTTAGTACTTGCTTATTCAAATCCATTTGTTTAGGCAGTGTATTTTGTTTATTGACTTATTTTTTGTGAGCGTAACAGATTTTGATTTTTTTTTTTTGTAATGAAAAGACTTTGCTAAGTGGCTTACGTGTCCAAATACTTTTCTTACTAGATTGCATGCTTCACCTTCACTGCTGGGGTTGTTCAGAAATGTAGCTCCCTCTTCAGAGTTCCTCTCTCCACCCTCACTATCTCCTCCATGGTCCTCACCAGTGGCTCTCTCTGGATCCGAGCGGTAGACGATGATGGACTCGGGCCGGTGTTCTCGCTTTCTCCTCTTCCTTCGAGTGCTAGTGCCGCTGCTTCCTTCATCCTGCCCTTCGGAGACCTCTGACCTTATAGAGTCCAGCTGAGGGCTCTCAGACCTGAGCTGCTCCACCTGCTCCATGTTAGTGTCTCACAAGCTTTGGGAGGAGCTACAACTTCAGAGAGACTGGAGAAGGCTATTTACTCCATCCAAACATGACAAGCCTCTGGGAATGAGAGAGAAACATCATGCACAGTTGATATTCGGCATGCATTCACTTATACAAGAAAATAAGGAAAACATGACATTATTTAGCCTGACTTGAACTCAAAGGTAAAGTATGTAAATGTATATAAGATGTATACAGCATGTCCCACTGTAAGGGTCGACGTGCATTACATGAAGTTTTATTGCATTTACTGAATGATAATAGAAGACATGTCTCAATGATGTTACTGTTAATTATTTTTTTTTAATTATAAATATAAACATTAGTTGGAATTAATTCGAATATATTTTAAAATTAAGAATTAATTTTCTATGTATAGAAAATAAATATTTTTTTAAAAACAAACAAAAAGGATAAAAGCTGATGATGATAAAAACTGATATAAAAAATACAAATGTTCAGAAATTATTAGAAAATTAAGAATTACATAGACAAGTTTAAGCTAAAGCACTGCAATTACTTTAATAAACTGTAATAAAATAAATTCAAGTTGAAGAAAATGTTTAGGTACGTTTTAAAATGATTAAAACTGAAATAAAGAGAAATTACAGCTACAATGAAAAAAATAAACTTATGAAAATGACAAAGGTACTAATTAGAAATGTCCCCTTGGCAGCTAACTGGAATAAAATTTACGTTGAAACACTAAAATTGAAATATAAATGAAAGCTACATAGAATTACCACAAAACTAATAAAATGACAACAAAATCACAAAATAGCAAATAACAATAGAAACTAATCAAAATGAGCAGGTACATTTTTTTATATAACTTAAACAAAAGTTTTGATGAAAAACTGAAAATATAAATATAAAAGCTAATTTTAAATATTAATAAATGCCAAAAAGTATAGAAAAAAAATATTTAAAACAACTGGTATGTAACAATAGCTTTTGTATAGCCAACAACACCCTTTCGTCTATTCAGTTAGTTCTATTGTCAGAGAAACAAAGACATACAGGGGACACAGGAGTAGCTGTACAGCTTATCAGAAGACTGTGTTTTAATAAAACAGAATATGAAACTGAAAACACTTCAGATAGTGTTTATTTTGAATCAGTGTTCCGTTATGCCTGAGAACCAGGCGGAGGCTGTTTTTCTCTCAGCTGATCCGCTCTGGGTTTAATAATCACAGCCAAACCAAGAGACTGTAACAGACGCCTTATTCACAACCGCCAGAAGATCCTGATTAATTCATAAGAATTGCGTTCTTACCTACCAGATGCACATGCATGAAAGAACAGCTTTGAAAACTCCTGCGATGAAACGCTTTGCTGGGTTTGCTGTCCGACAGCAGCCGCCATGCAGATGCGCCTGGGCCACAATGAACGCAAGCCCCGCCCACTGAATCTGGAACATCCGTCCCGTCCAATCAGACGTCGACAAATCGAAGCCCCTCCTCTAGTTACAGTGACAGACACAGTCCAGCGAACTACTTTTATTATCATCATCAATATTTTATTCTAAATATTTATTTTAAAATAACGTTGTGTACATAACATGAATGTATATGTACATAAAATGTAAATAAAAGTTTTGTTTACTGACTACATATATATATATATATATATATATATATATGGTCAAATCGTTTTATTCCATAAACAAGTAACGACCATTGTGACACGCGTATTTACTTTTAATATTTTATTTAGAAAATACCATATTTATAATTATAGTTATTTGAACTTATAAAAGATGACGTAACCGCGTCAGTGTCGCGAAGTAACGTGACGTTAACGTAACGTACTTAGTAACGGACGCAGTAACGGACGCGCTCGAGCTCTGTTTAAAACATTCGGCTTTAAACTGCATATTTGAGTTATATAACATCGTAAGATTGCAAAATAGATCTATTTACGTGCTCTGTGTGGTATTTTTGAGTGTTTTATCAGGTGTTGAATGGAGGAGCAGAAGGTAAATCAACTGGACAACCTGCTGCTTCAGTTAGGTGACTGAAAATGCTTCATTTCATAATTTCTTTACATATTTTGACACGTTTAAGTAAGGGATAATTGACGACGGGCCGTTGAATTATTAGAAAAATAATGCACACCCAAGTTGGCGTTACACCTCGGGTGTGCATTATTTTTCTAATAATTTAACAGTCCGGAGTCAATTATTTCGCTTATACTAAGGTTGCCACACCTCAAGACATCGATCAGATGATATATTTCAAGGGATTCGTCCGGTTTTTCTACTTAAATCGCTATT
>JAUMHG010000048.1:2132860-2147693 GCA_032359395.1 Enteromius anoplus
GCCACCAATTTTTTTGGGAAAAAATTATTGCATGAATATATACACATACAAATTTTATTTTTATTAATTATTAGGTGAAAAACTAACATTTATTTATTAACTTTTATTTTCAGATGAATAAAACAGTTCAATAAAACAGTTCAATAAAATAGTTCAGCATTAATAATGATCTCTTAATTAATGTATTATTATTTTAAAATAAAAATATCTATACTTTATGATATAACTTAAATATTATATAGTATTTTGTTATTATATTATATTAATTTATAACTATTAACATTAATAGTTTATAAATCGTTTATTTGACAGAATTATAAGTTATAATATAAAAATATTTAACACATTATTATGTAATATTACACAATATATTACAATTAGATATTATATAAATAAAATAATATTACAAACATTAATAATTTAAATTAAATTTATTTTTTAGTTAAAATTAAAGTTAAAATTGGTTAAATATTTTTAACAGTTTTTGCAATGCCACCCAAATTATGAAATTTTACAGGTATTGATACAAACTACTGAATTATGGCTGATGTGGAAGTCAAAATGAAGTTATTCCAAGTTTTCAAGCATGACCATCACAATTTAAAGCAATAACAGAGAGGGTGTGGGTATATGTTAATTATTTTACCAATGAGGCTCATCCAATCAGAATTAAGAGTCAAAGTAAAGCATTTTATAATTTAGTTTTTGGCTTGCATCCATCAAGCTTCAAATAAAATCAGAGAATTGAATCTAGGAAGCATTTAAACAGGCACTGTCATATGGTTATATTATTTTAGCCTGAATTTAAGCAACAATGACTATATTGTGATATAAACACAGACAGGGTGATCTAAAATGACTCATGTTAGTGAATTAGACAACACAAAAGCAATGGAAAGAGTCGCATTTTTAAAACACATGACATGCGATTCCCCCGAGAAAAGTCATTAAGTTCCATATGCATGTGTGTTTGTGTAGCGGTGTATCCTTGTTGGCTGCTCTGTCTGTCCTTCAGCAGAGGGCAGTGAGAGGAGAAGCACCGCAGCGAACAACACAAATATAGCTCACCGAACACGCACAGACGCAAATTAGACATCTTCAACCCCAAACGGCCATCAGAAAGCACACAGAAAAGAAATAAAAGAACATATACATACACACAGGAAGGAGGAAAGAAAGAGAAGAACGCTGAAGCACGATACACTACACTGCAGTGGATTACTCACAGCTGATGTCTTTGCCATGCATGATCCTCCTTCAGCCGAGAAACAGCTGAAAGCAGCCGGACGAGAGACAGAGACAGAGACAGAGAGAGAGAGAGCGAGCTGCAGATCTTCTGAGTGGGCGGCGGTAGAGCTGAGACTGCTCACGTCACACTTTTCATGAATGAAAGGGCCGGATGACGCAGACACGATGCAGCGAGCCTGATCACACACACACACACAGAACGCGGAAGCGGAACAGGCGAGGGAACAATCTCAAAACACTAATGCATGCGGAGCTTGGGACGTGTCCTAGATCAAAGAGGTCACATCATGCATTGGTTTGTCTGATAGAAAGCCAACATTTCAGTGGTTTCATTCCAGGACCTTTGAGCTCATCATCTCTATGCTAGTATATTTCTAAAACATACACTCTTTCCATGTAAACAGAGAAAGAATGCTGTTGACATCACGCACTCAGGGGTGTGTACACATTTATTTTGTCCAATCAAATGCTCTCTAGAATGTGAATGACCCTCCCAAAGGTCAACTTGTGAATTATATACGTAAAATACAAAAAAGCCCTTCGGTAAGTCCAGTCTCAACATCATATATTCAATTAATAAAATAATAGTTCATTTTTAAATACATTTATAAATATAAAAATATATTTAAAGAACACATTCAGTAGTAAAAGCAGAACCATCTCAAGGATGACCAGAAGAAATGGACAGCACCTGAGTTAAATATATGAGTGTCACAGCAAATCTGAATACTTTTCTTTTGTCATAAATCTGCAAAAATGTCAACAATTTCTGTCACTATGGGGTGCTGTGTGTACATTAATGAGGGAAAAAAACAGAACTTTAAATGATTTTAGAAAATGGCTGCAATATAACAAAGAGTGACAAATTTCAGGGGGTCTGAACACTTTCCGTACCCACTGTATGTCACATTGTGATTTTATAAAGCAATTCAGCAAACATTGTGTTTTGTCAGTTTTTTGCTCAATTTTGGCAAAGAAAATATTATCTATAAAACACAGTGGTGTTTAGTTTCTAACTGAATCCACATTTTGAACGAATCGTTGAACCAATGATTCAAACGCTCATTTATAACAAGAGCCGTGTGCTTCATTATTGAATGAATCAGGCGTTTGAACAAATCAAATAAATGAATGACTCA
Source organism: Enteromius anoplus (assembly GCA_032359395.1). NCBI lineage: Eukaryota > Metazoa > Chordata > Actinopteri > Cypriniformes > Cyprinidae > Enteromius > Enteromius anoplus. The sequence continues at coordinate 2,135,248 of JAUMHG010000048.1, forward strand.
TGAGATTTACCACGACCTGCTGGAAGTTTTAGAGTATAAATTTCATTAATAATAATAATCATAATAAACATTTATTCACCCACAAATTTAAATTCTGTAATCATTTCCTCACCCACATGTTGTTTCAAACCTGTATGATTTTCTCTCTTATGCAAAACAAAGTATTTTGAAGACTGTTGGTCACAAAGCTGATCTGGCTAATTATGACTTTCATTGTATGAACAAAAAAACCTGAGATGTTTCTCACTTTATCTCTTATTTTATGTTGCATGGTTTATTTTAAGCCATTGTAACCTTAATGGTTGTGTGTAATATATTTCATGTTAAATGAAACAAATATATACTTTCTAAAACTAGTATTTGTAATGTCTACTACTATAATAATAGCTTTAAATGATCTTACAGACAGATTTAATTTGCAATTAAACACATCATGTAACTGATGGTCCAAACTATTAAGCTATTAAGTGAACTTTATTTCTTTATGGTTCTCACTGCAGCTTAAAGCATATACATGATGATAACTATTGGCCAAACAACACACAAACACACAAAAGAAAGTATTTCAAAATGGAAAACAATTTAGTACCATAGCTAGAAATGCAAAAATCATGGACAAAATTTTCAGGGAATGCATGAACTGAGTAAAAAAAAGTTGAATGCATGAGTTGAATGCAATGCAAGTCGCTTTGAATAAAAGCATCTGTCAAATTCTTAAGCGTGACTATAAATACAGTACATACTCTTTGCAGTAGAATAAGTCATGAGCGACGCTCACACACTCGTTCTTATAAATCAAAGGCAGAAACAGAAAGAGAATGTCCAGACAGCTGGTGAATAGCTGGCATTTTATTTTCCCAACGAAGCTGTTCCTACTCACATTTGGCGCTTGGTGAGTGTGGATGGACATATGTTTGTGCTGCAGTGTGTGTGTGTGTCTGCACACATTCAGCATGTGACTATATGAATCCTGTTGTGTATTTGTGCATTTGCTGATATTTTTAGCCAAATCCAGAGCATATTAAGACTCTTCCAAACATAACTCTCCATCCTGACACCAGCACTAAATCTGCATGACGCTGCTGTAAAGATCAAACTTGGCCTAACTAGCAGCGGTCCGGTCAGAAAGAGCTGCGAACACCAAACACGAACCACAGCGTCTCACTTCCACTTTAATAACACCGTCTTAACTCAGAAGAGCCACAAACTGAAGTGTAATGTGCCTGTCACTGCAAACAAACTAAATGATCAATTAAATGTACAGAAATTCAGACCCACAGGTTGAAATTAGTGTGACCACGATGTTTTATGAATGCAATAATTAGTCATTTAATTAAGTGTTTTAACTTACTTTACTAAAGTTAAACTTTAGTATTGTGCAAAATTTAAACTAAAGTTTTTTTGGTCATTGTTCGTTGTTATTTTTATTCTTAAAATATTAAAAATCTTTAAAAAATTAACTATTTTAAAAAAATATTTTAGCCAAAATATGTGAAAAAGGTCAAATATTGTCAATAATAAAATATTGTTTATCGTTATCCATACATTAATGTAATTTACTTTAGAAATATGCTACATTTTTAAAAATAAAACGAATAATTATGAACGATAACCAATAACTTTTCAATTAAAAAAAAAAAAAAGAAAGAAAAAAAGAAAAAGCCACATTTGGTAATAGGCCAAAATAGTCTAAATTTTACTAAAATAAAATGCTAATTTAAGTAATATTTTAAAATAAAAAAGTATTGTTATTGTTTATTAGAATCATACTTATTGATTATTAACATTTTTAATAAATGAATAATAAAAACAACAGTATGCAGTTAAATGCTTTGAGTAAAAAAAGAAACTAGGTCACTTTTACTATAATAAAAGGCTGTTCATCATTGTCTCACCATTTATGTCATTTACTTCAGTACCACAATAAATGTAAAAAAAATAAAATATCATAAAAAGGTATCATATTTGGTAACAGGTTAAAAACAGTCTCCCTTTAACTACAAAAATTTGTTTTTAATTTTTTTACATTTTTAAATAATTACATTTAATAAACTTTGATTCCTTGGTAAAATGTTGTTTTCATTACAATAAAATTCTACACTAAATTAAAACAATTAATAAAAAGTTATCATCATTTTTTAAAAATAGATTTTTTTCAGCTCAAAACACAAACTAGCACTCTTTATGACATAAGTACAGGACAATAAACAACAGACGTAGAAAAAGAATTGAAACGTCATCGGTTCTTGTTATACAGTGTAGATAGTAAGAGAGTGAAACCAGCATGCATCTGCTCTAAACCGAAACATGTCTATCCCGTTGGGGCTTAACCACAACACAGAAGCAGCAGAACAACAGAAACTTCCACTCGCTGAAGCCTTTCATTGACCTCAGTCTGTGTTTAAGCAAAGCATGCTGGGTACACACAAACTCCCAGCGTGTCAGGCAAACCTAAACGCAGCAAAACCACAGGAAACTGGACAATAAACAAAAACACAAAGACTGCTGCTTGTTCAGTTTAGTAAAGTAAATGAGCTCACAAAGAGATCCTCAAACATTGTACGAACTTTATTTCACTGCATGCAACTCAATTTATTAAACTGAAGCGTACTTAATTCTTGCACTGAAACTATTGGATCAGCTGTTGCTGGACACAGTACTGGCCAAAATTGCTGCAAAAGCAATGCTTCAATAATCTTATGTCATGTCTGTGTAGACAAAAATAACACCACCAACGTATAAAATATTAATAACACCATCAATGCAATTTACATTAGAATTCGCTTATGACTTTATTTTCTATCATTTTATTTTATATTATATTCTTAGGTTATGTTAGCATTTATTAATGCTTTTAAAAGTAAAAGGCATAAAAAATGTAAAGCATAAATGCAAAATTGTAAAAAGTATATTATAAGGTGTAAAAAATATATTCTTTCTTTATCTTTAATATTCATCAATATTTATCAATGTGAATAACATATCCAGCACATTAATAATAATAATTATAATTTTGTTTTCATATACAAATTGTATTTCTTAAAACCAATATACAGAAAAAATTAATAGATGTAAATGTAAAAAATGTATACATGTGTGATGTATTTAGACTGATCTATTTTTACAGTATCCTCACATAAAATGCATATGAAAGTTAAGTTAAGACAAATTCATTTAAATTGAAAAGGTTATAATAATAATAATAATAATAATAATAATAATAATAATAATAATCTCACAGTTTGTACCTCCAGTTAAGTTGACGCTCATTTCCCAAGATGCTTCTACTGCCGACCGCAAAGTATCTCCTCTTCTCTTCGCACCTGTGAATAATAAATACAGAGTAGTCAGAGTTCAGAGGTCACAAGGTCAGTAATCAGACTCTGATCGCACTTTCCAAAGGAAAAAGCTAAATCTGAGCCAGAACGAGTGTGTGAGGATTTCTGAACATCTTAACAGCGTCTGAGCGTCTGCTGGGGAATCCCAGAAGCAAATATGGGTTAATGTTTAGCAGAGACTCTAATACCATGAATGCCATCCAAACTAGAACGAAAAACACTGGGGATCCCCTAACACACACACAAGCATTCATACACACACACACACACACACAATCTCTCCTGCACAGGCACTTACTTATTTAGAGGGGAACGTGTGAAAATCTCCTCCGTCACTGCAAACTATTTAAAAATTCAGCAAAGCTTCAAGTCCCTCTTTCACGACAAGCAAATTAGGAAACAATTCTGAGAAAAATGTGGCCTGTTAAAGGTTTAAGAATGAAAATACGTATTGGATATTTTCACTCTGTGCTGTAATGTTAGTGTTAAAGAAAAATACAATTAAACCTTGACAGTACAATATTTGCAATAAAAGAATAATTGTAAAAAAAATAAAATAAAATAAAAAAGTAAAATAAAATATTGAGAATAAAGTAAAAATACTATTTAAACAAAATAAATTACAAAATAAAACAATGCAGTCACAAAATACTTATTACAAAACATTAATACAATTAAACAGTAACTAACTCTAATGTAAAATATTAAATAAAATAATTATTTTTTTTACAGAAATAATAAAATACATTACTAAAACAATAAATAAATTACAAATAAAATGATACTGTTACATGAACAAAATATAAAAAAACACTAAGACAATACAGTAAAAGAATATATTAGATAAAAAATAAAGCAAAATACAATATTAGGTGTCTTCAATCACTAATTACTTATGTCCATAAAATGGTTAGGTAAAATGTACCTATTGTGTTTATATTAAACTGCAAAACATGCATGCAAGAATTGGTGAACTTAAACACAAACCCAGTTATTGGGCTGTTGTAACCTGTTGTAACCCAGCTGTTGGTTTAAATGTTTAACACAACCAGAATTAAGCAAATAGTTAAAAACACTTAATATAATGTGGGTCCCACTGAAATATCTCTTTGTTGTAAATTTTGTAAACACCAAGCAGCACTGAGATTTGACATGATTGGGATTGTTCGGGGAGCACTTGACATTGTGTTTTCTCTTCACATTAACCGGCCTGTTTGACGGAGGTTCAGGTGGAGACCGGATGGAAATGAAGGGGGAATATTTGCTGGGTGTCGCGACACTAAAGAGACAAACTAATGAACAGCTGCTCACGCCCGGATCATTAACCATCAGACCTCTGCTGAGTGTGTGTGTGTGTGTCTGATCATCAAAGAGGGGGAAGCTGCATGTCAAATGAGTCCCACCTCCTCACACACACCCGCGGGGCGCCCCGTCTCGTCCCATACGCCCCACATTGGGACAAAGAGCCATCTCATTTACACCCCAGTCTACCCAATTAAAGCGTGACAGCTCAGAAAAAGACACACTTCACACACGACTGCGGCCAGACTCACATTTTATCAGTGGAATTGTAAATGGAGAATACAAACGTTTTGTTAAGTAAAAAAAATAAATAAATAAAGGGTCAGCTGCTGTGATACAGATCCACTCACATCTGCTCTGAAATGTGCTTTAATGAAGAAACGCATCCCCTCTCACCCCAAAATGCAAAGTAAACTATATGAAATTATATTGAGGTTGCAAAAAATAGACCCTTGTTTTAGGACAATTAGAATTTTTTTAACCAAATTATTTTGATGTTTTAAGCTATTTTTTCAAATTATTTTGATCAAAATAATTTTTAGATCAAATAATACAATAGATAATTAAGTATAATACAAATAAATAAAACAATGACATCAAAGAAAATAGCAAAGAAAATAATTTAAATTAATTAATTTGCTAAATATTTTGGCAAGGTAAAACAAATATTAAATAAAATTTTCATTAAACAAAATAAAGCATTATATATTTATTTGTTCTGATTTTGTCGTCAACATAACATCAAAGCAAAATTATGATCGTATATCTGTATTTAGTAAGTTTATGTAAGTAGGCACATTTTGACTATTTATTTATTTATTCATTATAAACAGTGATGACTTAATGTATTGAGATAATCATTTATTCTGTAATATCTTATATGAATTGACATCAGCACATTTTTAAAACAAGTTTTTTTATTTCTGTCATTTACAGCTCCGCTAACGCCGGGTCCCGTTCATAAATTAATCATAAACCTTATGTTAATGACTTCATAAACGCATGCATAACTACTTCTGAGGACTCACTAATGCTGGTAGAAGAGGCTTAATTAAGATTTTCTAATCATGTGAGATGAAGTCAGTTACTCAAATAACAGCAGCCACACAAAAACACAACTAAAAATACTGACTGCAGCCGAAGAAAACAAAGAGTCTAACAACAAACTACAGACCAAAGCAATGCAGATTTGCAGATTTTAACACACACCGATTGGATTTGTAGAAAAGGACCACATTATTGCTGTTTTTATTGCCACTGAACACTATTGGATTAAACCTGGTAGTTGGATGTTTATCAGAGTTTACAAGACCAGCACAAACTAAGGAAGAAATATATAAATTACATATTCTAATATCAAAGCTTTCATAAAGATTGTAAAACATGCATTTACTTAATCTATGTTCTCCCAGTTACAGTACGCAAAAAGGAAATAATAAACACCAAATAAATAAATAAATAGATGTTAAAATAAAAATGTTGAAATATTAGTTGTGTGTAGTATATACAGTGCCCTCCACTATTATTGGCACCCTTGGTAAATCTGAGCAAAGTTGGCAAATATTGGAAAAAAAAAAAAATAATAAAATAAAATTCCCAATATATTTTATCATTGAGGATTTATTTTAAAAAGTTTAAAAATGTTGTCTCGTCTCGTTCTCGTGAACCCTGTGCCTCGTCTCGTGGGATAAGCGTCTCGTCACACCCCCATTATATACAATAAATAACAAAATAATGCAATTAAAAAGTAAAATATGAATCATTTTCTGACAGTATTTGATGATAGATGGCTTGATGGATAGATAGAACTCGAGTCACCAGTTTCACCACAGTATTTTAGAATAAACTATGCTGTTATGCATTTGTAAAGGTTACCTTATGAAGGGCCCTAATTGTGTATTTAAAACATGCCATGGATTAATAATTGTATAAGAATAAAACGCAACAGTACGTGAAGAGAAAGTTTTAATGTCAAAGCGGGTCAGGCGTATTGTCGAACATTGACTAAAGCGACTGCTTTGACATACAGCAGTGTCAGGCATGTTTGCTTAGCGAGCTAGTCCTGTTCGACAAATCCGAGCACATTCCAAAGTTCATGCCATCCGATCGCATATTCAGCACAATCAATAACAACTGAAGATATTCACCCTCACACAAACAGGCTTTTATAGCTTTCATTTTCTCCAAACAAAGCTGCAATTACACAGATGTTTCACTGTCCACTAAACCAGAGGTCTAGACCTAAAAGAAACCCAAACGGTCTCTGATTTAAAGCAGAGTAGATAAATTAGTCATAATTCACATGCATACTACGGCTCTTTGTTGAGGACAAACATACAGTCTGAAATCCATCTGAAGCCTCTGCGGGGCTGTAAAGGATCCAGCGCTGCTTCGGCTCTGTTACAATCACTCATTAATTATTGAGACGCGTCGGAACACACACACTGACAGCTCTCGTGTCCTTTACATGAATAAGAGAAACACCATCTCTGAAGATGGGAATGAATTCAGTGAGTTCCAGTAAACCGCCGGCTCACAGATACTCCAATCACTGCACAGATATATGAAGCGGCACAACTGCTTTCTACATTGATAATAATCAGAAATTTTTCTTGATTTTTTAGGGATCATGTGACACTGAAGACTGGAGTAATGACGCTGAAAATTCAGCTTTGATCACAGCAATAAATGATATTTTACAGTATCCTGACATGGAAGTAATAATATTTGACAATATTACTGATTTTACTGTATTTTTGACCAAATAAATGTAGCTTTGGTGAGCAAGAGAGGCGTCTTTCAAAATTATTTAAATTAATTCATAGCAAACCTAAAAGGACACATTAAGTTATAGTTCAGCCCCGGTCCTGTACGAGAGGTTAATGCCTTCTTCAAAGTCAATATCGGAAGTACCAACACACACACATATAGAGTATTAGAGATCAGATGATAGCGGGTTCAGGGTGTGTATCACGTCTTCCTCAGACATGCATGCGCTGGCCAACGTCCTCGACCGCTCTGGCCTCATGCAGGTGAGTTATGTAACAGTGAAAACAGTGTTTTAGACTGAGTCACGCAAATCCTTTAGCTGGACATTCACCGGTGTACTGATAACCACAGAGCTGAATGCACAACTATTACTTCTCAACATACACTGAATATGCTGCAAAAAACAAAATATCGACAAATATCGCAATAATGTAGGCCTCTTTGCTCTCACAGAAGCATAATTTAAACCAAATTAAAATAAACTACACACAAAACTGTGTTTTAAATTTTGTTTTTTTTATGCATTTCACCAATTTAACAATCCTTATTCATAGACTTTATTTATCTACTGATATTATTATTAATAAAACATTTATCAAATAGGTTTTTATTTAGGTATTCTAGTTTTGGTTTCATTTACTTATTTATGTATTGTTTTATTTGTTAATCGTTTTGTTAGTTGAAAGAATGAACGAATGTGACAATTTATTAATACAGTATATAAAAAAATTCTAATACATTCTGATGGATGAATCGACTCATAAATGTTTATTTTTCTAAATTTTTCATAATCATTTAATTTGTTGATTTGTTTGTGTACATTACAGATATATAATAATAATAATAACAACAACTGCTGTTTAATATTAACATTCATAGAATATTAAGATATCACTCATATTAATATTTTTATTAAATATTTTAATATTAAAACAATAATATATCCATAATATGAATATATTAAATTACTGAGCAACATCAATATTTGAAAAAAATATAAATTATTAAATGGAATATTTTGAAACAGTGAGACAACTTGAACATGAAATGTTTCCTTTATTATCATTCGTAATTATTTATGATTTTATTTGTTTATTTGTTTATGTATACATCTACGCTCTTGTAATGACTGCGAGTGAAAACAAACATATCACTGAATCAGATTTATGAATCAACTCACTGAAAACAATGAAACGGATAACTCGAATCAAGTAATGAAAATTAATTAAACTGACCGACATGATTTGATGTACTGAACTAAAAAAAAAGAAGAAAAAGTAATGTGCTCTTAACAACAAATCTTCATAGACAAAAGCACATTACAGTCACTGTAACCGTCAAGATGCTGCTTTTAATTTTGACATCAGCGGTTATTTAATATATCAGCCATCGCACTGAATCAAACCAAAACAGATGCTGAGAGGAACAAGACCTGAAATGAACCACACACAAAAAAAAACACAGGCCTGGACGTCATCCAATCACCTCAGTGCAACCAAAAAAGTTTTTAGCAGCAGAGAAAACGGGGAAGGGGAAGACCAGAGAGGATGATGGGATGAATACTAAAGAGAGAACAGAACAAAAAAAGATTTCCGTTTCAAATAAATCCTTTAAAAAAATTAAAAAAAAATTGTTTAAACTATCACAGTTTCCACAAAAATATTGGGCAGCACAACCTTGTCTCTTGAGCAGCGAAGCAGCATACGAGAATGATTTCTGAAGGATCATGTGACATTGAAGACATAATGATGCTGAAAATTCAGTTTGATCACAGCAATAAATTACATTTTATTGTATATTAACATAGAAAGCACTTATTTTAAATTCTAATCATATTTTAAAAACAAATTAGTTTTTTTTTTCAATCCAATAAACGCAGCCTTGGTGAGCAGAAGAGACTTTTTTTAAATGTAGTTAAAAGAAAATAATGATCTCAGTAGTATAGATATTAACAGCCAAGACTGATTTATGTTACTTACTGAGATTAATGAAGAAAAAGTGCAAAAAGTTATATAGTCGAGAAAGGACCTGACATTGGGTTTCGGTGAGCAATTCATATCCATTACATCATTTTTAACCCAAAATAGGTTTTAAAATTTATGTCAGAACAAAACTTCGATCATGTTTTATACACATACACACATTTATTTATATTGCAACTGACAAGATTCCAAATGACTGGAGAAAAACATGATACGGCCAGGATGGAGAGAATTAGAGGGCAGTGATGGGAGAAACAAGGAGAAAAGGGGAGTGAGTGTGTGCGCAGTGATTTTTATTCCTCCACTCGTGTGTGTTAATGCGCTCCCCATGAGACGCTGCAGGCGCTCGTAATTATAGTAGCGCACAAATCTGGGAGGACACACTCACACACTAAAGCAGAATCAGTCTTCCCCTTCAGGAGAAGTGCTCAGTCAAGAACGGCTGTTTACTTAGTGCACTTCTCTCTGCTTTAAACACACAATCACAACAAGCAGAAATGCATTCAAGTACAAGGTTGGATTGTGGGTTTTACAGAGGCACTGGACTCCACCCACACAAAACCAACCCTAAACTTAAAGATGAGTGACATTCTTTCTTTCTCTTCTCTTAAAGAAACAGCTCATCTCTATATACAAACTTATTTAAAGAAATATTAATTGAAAAAAATCTAGCATGTTGTTTTATTATTAACATTAATAAAATATTATATGAAATATTTTGATTTATTGTTTTAACAATATTTAAAGTTTGTATTAATATATTAATCTATAATATATTATTAATACACTCTTTGTGCAATATCAGTATTTAAAAGATTACAAATTACTATTAAATAGAATAGATTTATTTTTATTATTTTTAATATTTATATTTTTTAATAAAAAATAAAATAAAACGCGTAATAATAATAATGCTGTCAAACGATTAATTGTGATTAATCGCATACAAAATAAATGTTTTTGTTTATTATGTGTATATAAACACACACACACATACAATATATATTTTTAAATAATATATTATGTACATATAAACAAAACATTTTTCTTAAATATATACATTTTTGTATTTCAAGTATATATACATAATAAATATACACATTACACACTAACATATTATGTAATTAAATACTTTTTAATGCGATTAATCATTTGACAGCACTAATAATAATAATAATAATATAACCTATTAATAACTGTAACTGAATCATTCATGGATCTTCAAATCAAGCAGTGGTTGAAGGGCAGGTGTGTGCTGTTAGATATCAGTGTTTGAGTTTCTGAGGGACTCTTGACTGAGAGATCACTTCATTACTGAAATGTCACTCCACAGGAGAAAACACACGCTGGGCTGAGAGGAGGAGGAGGAGGAGGCGCATAAGGTGAGATGACGAGAAAGAGAGCGGGAACATGGTGCGATTCTAGGCTGGCCATCTGGCAGCCTGACATGAACTGAAACTGATGAAGTTTGATGACTGAATGAGGCACAAAATACCTTTAAATACCCCATACGCTGTTTTGTTATGCCGATATATTTCCTGTTAAAAAACATATCCAAAGGTTTATTTAATAACCTTTAGTGTGCAACACAAACAGAATAGAAGTTTGCATACGCCTCTAAGTGCAGGATGATGCCATCAATAACTTTGGATCGTTTTGGTGAAAAAACGCTTGGATTTGTCCTTTTTTAGTAATACTTCACCATATACACGACATCAATAAATAAATAAATAACTAATGGTTTAATTTTTGTATTACTAGTGCAAGTTTTCCTAAACTTTGGCTAACAAAAAGCAAAAATTTTATAAAATATTAAAAATACAAATTTAGAATAAGCAAAATAATTGTAAATAAAAACAATAATTATAATAATTTGTAAAAGATTTTAATCTCTTTAATTATTTTTAATTATATTATATTTAATTTACATACAAATATTTATAGAGAGCCATAAATAATATATGAATGCTATGTAAGAAAAAAAATGTTTTTTTAAAACACAGGCGCTTTTGTATTTTTTGCATGGATCCAAATGCAAAAAAAATTAAATAAATGAATACTACAAAACAAAAGTTATTTAAGTACAAGAAAGTCGTAAAAAAAAATTAATAAACAAAAAAAAAAAAAAAAAAAAAAATATATATATATATACACAATGCCTTAATTGCCATTTTTGTAATTATTTGGTCGCTTTCTAAGTGAAAATTGTTTCAAAGTAAATCCAACACCATTTTGTTTCTTGTTGTTGTTACAGAACTGGAGGAATGGAACAAGCTGATGATCAAATAGATAAACAGAGCATGTTTTTAGAGAGATTAAATAAAGCTCGTCTCAGTCTGAGATTCACCTGTTTAATGTCTGCTTAAATGCAAATTACAACATCAAAAACACAAACATTACAACGTACCATAAAAGACACTCTCTAGATATCACTAGTAAAAGTGTCAAGCACTAGTAAAAAAGAAAGGCAGAAGCTATTGTTTCAACAGAACAGAACACAAACATCAAGGTCTGTGTCTTATGAAACAAACGCTCCTGCCGTGGCTGTGAGCTTATGAAAATGAAGCAGCAGAAGGAGAGCTTTCGGTCCAGGATTACAGGGACGCATCCCAAATGTCAATTACATAAATACTGTGTCTCGCTCTAGTCCCGCCCCTCTCTCTGTGACATCACTTCTGGAATACCACACACCATGAATTTCTCCAATGTTAATGTATTTATAATGCTTTAATAATCACATATATAAATTTAACATTTTGAAACTACTCTGGAATAAATGATAAAAAACTTTTTCATATTAAATATGTTCGTGTATATTAACACTGTTTGTATCTTTATTGTAATAACTGAACTAAATATTATTATTAATCATCATTAAACTAAAATGATTACAAGGGGTGAGTGCAAGGAAATAAAAGTAAAAAAAAAGTATGTATTTATAAATATGTAATACTATGGATAAATACTCATATATGTTTAAAAATATTATATGATTATATATATATATATATATATATATATATATATATATTTGATTTTTTTTTTTTTATTTTTT
>JAUMHG010000048.1:2186540-2199191 GCA_032359395.1 Enteromius anoplus
TATAATATTTATAATATCTTTCTTTTTGTCAGGTAACAATTTTAATTAAAATTTTATGATGTGGGTTCCAGTATTAGTTAATAACCATGAATTGGTTGTGTGATCTTTAAAAAACATTAACAAAACTCTATAGGTCTATACTGACCGCACAGTGTTTTATACGTAGATTAATGTGTTTTTTCCCCTGAAACTGACAAACAGCAAAAACAGGTGACAGAAAGAGACAGCGATCCTCAGACATGGAAATCAACAGTGCATCAACCCTAATAATACAGACAGTAGTGTAGTCATTTATGCAGGCTAGTGTAATTTACGTGTAAATAACTTTGTTACAATAAAATAAATATACAAAGTGATTCATATCTGCATAAAATAGAGATTCTAAGCTTTCAAATAATACCACATATGGGGTTATTGGTGCATGCAAAGGGTTAAAAATTCAAGGCACAATTTGAATGTAACTTTGCAACCGCTGAGCTTAATTAATGACTTAAAGTTTCAACTGCATGGATTTGATGGACTTAAAAGAACCAACTCATAGAGTCATTCGTTTAGGAAACTGGCTACACTAGTGAATCAAAGCATAACCACAGAATCGTCTCGTTCTGCCGAGTTCAGACTGCATGATTTTAGCCCCGATGTTGAGTCGCTGACAGGTTTTGAGAAATCGCCGACAAATGCGCAAAATCAAATGCAAATCGGTGCTCGTGCACGCGAGTGACAGTCACACAGTGTGAACTATCAAAGACGCGATGTGAGAGAATCGTCGACGAGTCGCCAACACCCGTGAGATATTTAGCATGCTAAATATCATTTATCAAATATCATGAATAGCATGCTAAATATCTGGACCTGTCGGAGATTCAGAATCATGCTGCGTAAAATGTATTCTGTCTGAATAACATCAGCGATTACCTACAGCCAATGAGAGAGCCACATCCAGGGCAGCGGGATGTTAGGGGAGGAGTTACGAAGGTACAAGGTAAATATCCTCCTCCATAATCATCTTTTCCTTTTTTTTTCCTTTCGTTGCAAATGAGCACACATGCAATTCGTAAGGCTAGCTTCTTGCACGCTGCTATTTTTAATAATAATCCCAGTCTCACATGAGAACTCCGGTCTTGCACACGAGACCTCGCGTTGTTTCATGTCACTCCTTGAGTGTTTGGTGTTTGGTTTGGTCTCATTGGCTGTATGTAATCGCCCAGGTTATTTTCACATATCTGCGATTCTCTAAGATCGCATCTTTTTACTTGCGTGAACAAGGACAGATTTGTCTGCGATTTCTCAAAACCTGTCTGCAGGTTTAAATGGTGGTTAAAATCATGCAGTCTGAACTTGGGTTTACAACCACAACGTTTTCAGCCCAAAACGTTAAACTTTTTTATATGAGTTTTGAATGTTCGTTTACACAACAACAGAAAACAGAAAGCACATAATTTTGAAAACGGGTTTTTGAAAAAAATAGTTCTTCAGAAAAGTGAGGATTTACTTCACCAATATTACAATCAACAGTGAAGGCGCATCAAACACAAAAACACGCGGCAAATCCTAAGTACACATCAGCGCCGTAATACAGTGTTTTTGGATGTTTTCAAAACTTTATTGTGTAGACACCATATGAAAAGGGAAAAACCTTTTGTGTTTTTGACTACATCCTAGTTGTCATTGTTGTGTAAACGTAGCCTGAACCCCTTGTCTAAAAAGACAAAATGTTGATTAGGTTTTAGCACCATTGCGCTAGGGGTGTCCCAAGTTCGAATCCTGTCCCAAGGACCTTTCCTGCTCCCATTTCAACTTCGTTGCTTTCAGTTATGATTATTCCTGTCACAATAAAGGCAAAAAATGCTAAAGCAAAAAATCTTAGACAAATAAATATCCTAATTTATTACAAGAGTCTTACAAAGCGAACAAAGAATGTGCAGGTTTTAAATTACAGCTAAAAAATGTGGAGGTTCTCTGTTCTCCTCGAAATGTTTATCATCAGACGTTTTCAGTTCCAGTATGACTAACTTCACAAAAGTGGGGAATGTCTGGCACATATTCAAAGGTTGAGTAGCAGGCGTGGTGTATCAACCAAACCCAAAGAAACTGAACAAAGCAGGTATGAAAGACAATCTCTCCTCCACAATGCCTGAGAGATGTTTGCGGCTGATACCAGACTAAAGAGAAACAAAAACGTCATGAGGCATTAAAGAGCTCATATTATACAAGGCTTCTGCATTCCATTGTTTACATGACCACTTTCAGCTCTGCTTCTTTGAGTATAGATGCAGTAGCCAAAACGCTCATTCAGTATGTAAACAGCCTCTTACATATTAAATCAGGAAAGTCTTGGGTAACACTTTATTTTGATGGTCCCTTTTGAACAATCGGTTGACTTTAAGTAAATTTGCACCTACAAGTCAACTAACTCACATTAGAATATTAGTACACTGTCTGAATAATATCTGCTAACTTTTTATCTTGATGGTTCCCCAACAGACATTTTACTGACTATAAATAATTTTGTAGGTACGTTAACTTATTCTAACCCTAACCCTACCAGTCTACTAATTCTTAATGCTCTAAAGTTAATGCTCTATCATGTTGAAAATATGCCCTACAGCAAATCCAACCCTTAACATACCAGATAGTGATAACAAAAGCAAAACGGATATAAATACACATCTGTTGACGCAAATGTACCATTTCAACTTCCATTTGAACTTTTTGTCGAACCGTAGTTACACAAGATTTGAAGTGCAACACCGTATCCCTTGAGCTACCGAGTAAACGTACTGTCTATGAAAATACATAGATATGACGCTGGATATGTGTGATGCTAACGGTCAAAAGCATCAGTTTTTAAATCTACCAGCATATTAATATTGTTTTGAATCATAACATAATATTCCAACACAGTCTCATGACCAATTCGTACATATTCGTACGAGGTGCCAAATTTGTGCCAATTCGTACCAATTCGTACGACCTCACTCTACGACGATTTGTCTAAAACCACGTGATGGGTAGGTTTGGGGGCGGGGTTCAGATTAGGTCATTCGTACAAATTCATACGAATTGGCATCTCGTAAAATACGTACGATTAAGAATAAATCGAATAAATTCGCACAAGTGAGGTCGGGCAAATCTGTACGAATTAGCCACCTCGTAAAATATGTACGAATTGCCGTGAGATCAGGTTGGATATTCTTCAAGTAATGTACAAAAATTATGCTTTATTAAACTCTGTAAATTTGTGTGAAAAAAAAAAGGAATAAAAGGTGAGTTTTACTGCCTCTAGTGTTCATTTCTTTTGGAAACTGCAGTGATATGTACTTATTGGTACGTATCTTTTGTCTAGCTAAAAAGTGCTTTATTTATTTTAAAGTACGTACAGTAGATGCTTTATGATACAAAAAAAGATCTTTAAAGTGAAAAAAGGCTCTTCAGATTATTAAAAAATAGTTAAAAAAAAAAAAAGAAATAGCATCACTGTGAAAACACTCTTTTGTAGCCTTTATTTTAAAAGTGAACAGCAAGTTGGAAACCTGTAGGGAAACATTCATGTGACACCTTTATTTTTCCACGAATCAAGTTTACAGAAAAAATATTGCAGAACAGCGAGCTTCATTCAATAACAAATTTAATTTGAGCACACAATGAGCTTATTTCACAACATTGGTGACTTTCGTGCATTAAATATTGACCTTTTCTGTGTGCTGTGTTGCTTCAGTCACCTCTCAATGTTTATACTGCACTGTGACGTTCAGCACTGATACTCAAATGAAGTTGAACGATTTGCCCCATTTGCAACAATCTGGCTTTTGCTGATCCAGACTGACTGGTCAAAAGAGCCTGCGAATAAAGCCAATTACTCCTGTGTACTCTGTGTACGGTGACACATTGTCCATGCACAATGCACTCTCGGGTCACAATGGAAATCACGGACGCTTTGTGCAGCTGAACAAAAGTGGCATCATTTGCTGACCCTTTTCAACTCTTGTTTGCAGGTGCCTTTTATGGTGGACTCTTTCAGGAAGGAAGATCCTCTCGCTTTTTATGCGGAAAGTGTCGCTGAAAGCCATTGTTGGGGCCTTTCCCAATGCTCATTGTTTCAATGGTTGTCAGAGGGAATCAAATGAAACTTCATTAACAAAGGCCGTAACTGCTTCGTCCGATGCAGCGGAGAGGCCCTCTCAATGTGGGGATTTGTATCCTTATCTGGGCCCTTCCAATGCCCTGTTCGCACCTCGCCGTGCGACGCGTTCGCCTCGTCCCACAGCCGGCGGGGATTCCTTTAAGCAGCGCGACCCTGTGCCTCCCCAATATTGTGTTTCTCCCAGCTCGCATTCAGCAGTCACTTAGTGCATTAAAAGATTTCGCCTGCATCCTTTCTGGCAGAACTGCAAGGTCAAATAAAGCACCTCGAGCAATGCAGAGGGCTCCTCCTTTGTGCCGGCATGACCTTTAAATCCTAGGTTGCTTCCACTGTCACAGACTGTGCATTGGGATACGGGAAGATAATAGCAGGGTTGTGTCAATGGATGGGCCCCCTGTGTGGGCCCTTGATGGGCTCTTAGAGGTTTGGACCTCTTATATCCTATTAAGTGTGCTAATAGTGTGCCTATATAATTAGGAAGATAATCCATTAAAGTAGCCCTATTTTTGGGCAGCATCTACTTTTTACTTGGTATTTTAGTCTTTTTCAAGTCAAATATTTAATCATTCTGAAATCAAGATACTTTTTTTACGTGACAATTAATCTCAATTAATTGCAACCAAAACACACACGCGCACACACACACACACACACACACACACACACACATATTTCTATATATATATATAAATATATGTTTATATATCTGTGCATTGTGTATATTATGTATATATAAATACACACACATACAGTATACTTTTTACAAATATTTAACATGTATGGACATTTATACTCATATTTTGTGTTATATGTAAATATGTTTAATATGTAACATGTTTTTCTAAAATATGTACATGCATGTTTTTGCATGCTGTGTACACTTATTGTGTGTGTGTGTGTGTGATACACACACATAATAAATATACACAGCACACATACAGTACATAGAAACACTTTTATTTTGTATGTGATTAATGGTGATTAATTGTTTGACTGCACTAGTAAAAAATAAAATGACTTAAGATGTACCCCCGGTTTCAAAGATGAAGCTTAAGCCTAGTCTTAGACTAAAATGTAAATCTGAGCTGTTTCAACTGAGAGGAACCAGCACTGACTGATCTTAAAACATCTCAGTGCCTTTGTTTTGTCTTACTGTAAGATGAACACCAGTAATGCTTTTTCTAAGGCATGTTTATAAAAAATACATAAATGTCCTAATTGAACTATGGCCTAATCCTGGCTTATAGGCTAAGCCCTGACTATGAAACTTGGCCATTAAGTGTCAAAATAAAAAAAAAAGGAAATTTTGGAAAGGAAAACAAAATTTGCCAGCCAGGTCAGTTTTTTTCTTTGAATCAGGTGTATTTTTCTGACCTCATTGGCAAACTTTTTCCTGTTTTAAGTTAAAACTAATTTAATATTGATACATTTTTCAGATAAAACAATTGAAATAAAATAGAATGAAATATAAAAAGTCAACATTTCTCATTTTATTTACGTTTAACTTGATGTACTTAAATAACTAAAACAAACTATATGGACAGGTAAAAAAGACAAACGATAAAATTCCTAAAACCTTAAAAAAAAAAAAAAAAAATTCTAAACATTAATACAAACCCAATGATACTAAAATAATAGTGAGCCAGACTTAATATATCATATAATTTTGTAAATTAATGATGGAAAACAAAAGAGTTTATTTAATGTACTGTCAGGATGTTAATTTAAAGGCTTAGACTTGCTCAGTGCAAATGCATGAATGCAAATTACAGTACCTTTCCAATCCTTTGTGATGGATTTGGGAGTGACCCGATTTGTTCAATCAAAAAAATAAGAGAAAAAATTAAATATTAGTGCATTAAAAATTATCATAAAAGAGAGATTTCTACTGTCATAAACCGGCCAGCGTCATGTGCGTGTTTTAGGGATCTCCTGTCGTTTTGTGGGATTTGACAGATCCTGGAGTAACCGGAGCAAGACTGAGTCTCTGGTTACTCTGCCGCCTGTCATTAACACTGAAATAGAGGAAGAATGGCCTTCCTTCAGGCTGCAAACACATCAGAGCTTATGCACCTGATCATTGTTACCTGACAGAAGCTTTGTGCTTCAATACAGAGACGTCATCACGGTGAGGACATGTTTCTGTCTCCAACACTTTATGAAAATAAAATGGAGCAAATATAGAGGGAAAAATGAAAAGTACGGCATTAATTAGAATGATTTTAGAATAGTTCACCATAACTATTGGTGCATTACTTTTTGCAGGCTATTATCATTATAAAATTACATATTTGTTGTATATGTGAAATACCTAAAATTACTAAAAGAAATACTTAAATGGATCACTAATGTTAAAACTTCAGTGGATGGCCTAATTAATATTCATGAGCTGAGCCATCAGAAGCCACCGCCCACCGTCAGATGATGATACATTCTGACAAGAAAAGAATGTTGTCGTGCTCACCAAGCCTGCGTTAAGTGGAATGTTGTATTTTGCACAAACATATAATCTGAGCACAACTGCTAATAATCAGAAACGTATTTTGAGCAGCATATCAGAGTGATTTCTGAAGGATCAAGTGACACTGAAGACTGGAGTAATGATGCTGAAAATTCAGCTTTGATCACAGAAATAAAAGACATTTTACAGCATATTAACACTCAAAACAGCTATTTTAAATTGTAATAATATTTCACAATTTTACAGTTTTTACTTTACAGCGGATCAAAAAAATTCAGCTTTGGTGAGCAGATGAGACTTCTTTCAGAAACATAAATAAATAAAGTTTTGATCAGAAGTGCACAGGAAACAACAAATGAATTACTGACGAACAGTAAGAGTAGCTATAAGTCAGATGTACAGTAACTCTCACAAGGAGAGCTCTGCAAGATATATAGGATATTTTCATCAAGATTCACTTCTCAGTTAACTCTGACTGCTTTTTAAGAGAAACAATTGAGAAATAAAGCTGATGTCCAGACAAACATGCCATTTGCAGTTACAATGCATAATGTTCTCTGCATTTCAAATCATGTTTTATAATTATATTAAAGTTGCCTTTCTATAAATATAAATTGCTGCTTTTTTAAATTTCATTGGTGTTTAGTTGAGAAATATCTGATTTGTGTTTTCTGTGCATGAATGTGAGAGGATGGCCTACAGGGGGCAGCACACTTCACAGCAATCATCAACGGCTCTGCTGTGGTCTTCATGTCGAGTCTGTTCTGTGCACACTCTCTGTAAACGCATGTGAAGTTTGCGTGTGTGTATCATCAAGCGATCTCTGCGAGAGGATGCTTGCGATTTATCGGAAAGGGCCATTTCAAAAGCCTGTCTCTTATTTCTATACTGAGCAGCTTCACTGAGCTCAAATAAGTGACTTCTCTTACCTTTTCACAACGCACAAAAGCGTAATCCGCGGACTACTCCAGCCACCAATGTAGACAGTGACCAAGACCACCAAAGTGTTTGTCAGGTCCTTCTGAGCAAACACAATGACACATTGACTGTGGCTTCATGAAGTGAAAAAGGAGGGAAAAAAGACAAGGATGTCCATAGTTATTCCCTGAAAGAAAAGCTCTGGCATCTGGGTGTTTAGAGCCCAAAATAAAGGCCACAAACACAAGAGAAAAGGATGGGGTCGCTGCTTTGAACAAAGAGGGGAGAGAGCTGGTTATTGGGTTTGACCCCGCGTCTCGTTCTGTACCGCCGAACGCTTCGGCTGTGAGGACAATTCACCAGAGATTTCCCCACAAAGACCGGCTTTTGTATAGTTTCCACCTTTCCCACCAGAAGCACAATCACACAAGTGGCAGCAGCAGAAATCCTGGAGAAATGTAGATGCTGGATGACCTGAACCAACACAGATGAGATGATTCAGTTTAAACTGAGGAGACAGACGTTTGCATAAGCTCATTATTAAAAGCTAGTTTGTTTCTATACATCATGTGTATGTATATATATATATATATATACTGTATATGAGTCAAAAAAAAAGAAGAAATTTATAAAAGAAAATTTTTGTCCATAGAAAACAAATTAAATGTAAGTAAAGTGTCTACTTAAAAATTCAAACATGTACATAATAAAATAAATATATATATAAAAAATAAGGGATCATACACAATTTTACGGTTTTAATTTAGTAAAACAATTATTACTGACGAATAGGCAAAACATTGGATAGTGACAACTTTAAAAAATTTAAAATTACAGCTAATTCTTTTAATCTACAATACATTGATTTTTGTTGTAAATATGCCTGACAAGATTGCTACACTGAATAGTAGGTGATTGTTTGCAAATAAGGGAGTGTTTCATATATTTTTTGCTCAGAAAAACAAAAACTAAATTGGGGGGAGGGGTATTGGGACAACATTTTAAAGAAGTATTACACTTATTGTTTTTATGCTTATACCCTTTTCGACTTTGACTTACACGGCGTTTCAAAAGTATTCACACCCCTTCACCTTTTTCAATTTTACTTTTGCATCTTGATACTACAGTTGTTTAAATAATTTTTTTTCTCATTAATCTAAACTCTGTACGTCATAATGACAAAGTGAAAACAGAATTCTGTAAATGTATTAAAAAAAAGAGCAAAAATTGCATTAAAAATAAAAATCTTTGTTTACATGTGTGTGTACCGTGTTTATATAAATGCACAGGCAGTATATATTTAGTGTATAGTGTACATAAACATAACACTTGTCTTAATATATACATACATGCTTGTGTGTGTATTTACTGTATATATCCAGTACACATATATTAAGGTAACAAAAAACGTAATTAGTATTTGACAGCACTAATTCAGAGTATTTAGTTCAAGCACCTTTGGCAGCAAATACAGACTTTTTAGGAATGACGCAACAAGCTCTGCACACCTGGACTGGGGGGTTTTCTGCCATTCTTCTTTGCAAATCCCTTTTGAGTTTGGTCAGGCTGGATCTGGGCCGTCGGGGGACAGCCATTTTCAGTACTCTCCAGGTGCTGGTTTCCTTTAGACATGATGCTTAGACGTCAGATGCTGTCCGCCCTAAAAGGGTGGGTCTATAGACCAATTTAGTGAGGACATCACAGTTACGTAGCTGCGTGCACATTGTGGCGGCAGAAAAACACTGGTAACAAGTTGAGTGAAACGGGAAAAATGCACCGAAGAAGAGATAAAATGTATCATTTGGATGACAGAATCACAAAAAAACATCATACATGATTGGTTTATAAAGTGGGACCCAACTTTGAAATGAGGAATGTAACAAGTAATTTATCATTATAAGTTTATAAGTTCACTAAAACTAGAACTATAAAGCTTTATTTGCTTTGTGTTTCTTCAATAACAATGCAATGTAAAGATGCTACAGACTTCTCCATCTAAACCCATTCTCCTTCAGACAAAGCGCGCGTTTAGTTTGTTGTGAAGATGTTGTGATCTCTCTCTGGGTCATGCGAGTACAAACACTGGTTTTGGGTGGGACGGCTGGGCTTCTCCGGTCCTCTGGGTCCACCAGTCGCCAGCGTCCCATTTGATGTGCTCTGTACGGCTTTCTTCCCTCGCTATCTGCTCAGGATCGGACCAAACCCTCCCTCTCTACACGCAGATGACTGCGATAAGCTCTAATTCGACCCCTCCTCGCCTCGACCTGACATTCAGCCGTCCAAACGCCCCTCTTTAGGGCCGCCACATTAACAAGAGGATAAAAGCTTTGTATATACACAGTTTAAATAAAGCATTATCTCTAATTGCTCCTCTGTAAGAAAAGAAAGCTACTGGAGGCATGCGATAGCGAGCCATTGAAGGGAAAAAAGACAATTTGCATCACCGCTGACCCTAAGTGCTTTATTTTGTCCCAGCTATAGTATCGAGTCTTTGATGTCCGAACCAGTTAGGAAAATTCATGTTAATTGGCATGTTTGTGTGTCGTATTGATAGCGATTGTTGCTGCTTCCCAGAGGAACGGCGTATGGCTCGGAGCTTATGTTTCATTATCTACTTTGTCTCAGATGTGGATTCCTGAGGAGACACAAAAATAGAGACAATTGTTGACACGCAGAGATTTAAGATTCAGGGAATTTGTGGAGAAATGTTGATTGGGTGAGAGACTTTCAACATTGATTAATTATTTTTTGTATTACCTTAATTATAAACGCACTGGTTGACAAACAGTTATCAACTTAACTGCACTTTGTTGTTCTTCTGGTTATTAGCAGTTATTATAGTTATTATTTCCACAGTGAAAAATAAGGTGGATCCTATGTTGTTGAGTAAAAGCAATTTAATTAAACCTTAATTTCTTATATTAATATATTCATGTAATATATTAATACTTTATTAATATATTATTTTAGTTACACTTTAGAATAGGTGACACTTGTTAACTATTTTCTTAATTTGCTGCTTATTAATAGTCAGTAAGATAGTTGTTAAGTTTAGGGATGTAGAATAATGGATTAATATATGCCTAATTAGCACCAATAAATGTTCTAGTAATATGCATGCTAATAAGCAACTAGTAGATGTAACCATAAAATAAAGTGTTCCCATTATTCTTTAATTTTAATATTAATTTTAATATTTAATATTTTTTATAATTGTATACATTAGTTTAAATATTTAATAATGCTTTCATTTAATTTTATACACATATATAAATGTTTTTTTTTTTTTACTAAAAAAGTGATGCAATTTAAATTTAATTTAATTTAGTTTAGTGTTGCCTTTTATTTAGTGTTAATATATGTATTTTGTAATAGTATTTTTTTGTTTTATTTATTTACTTATTATTTTGATAACTGCAACTAAATTATAAACTGACTAACAATAGTTTGGACAACATTTTTTATAATAATAATAATTATTATCATTCATATTATTAAGTATATGCTTGTACTAAAATGTGAAAATTATATATCTATAAATAATAATACAAGTACATGTGTCCAAACTATTGACCACTATATTTTAGTTATTAAATTTATACATGTATATTATATAGTAATTAAAACTTTCGTTTTCAAAACGATAAGGAATATAATTTTGATTTATCAATAATATTCAGCAATATTCCTTCATCAAAGGCCCTTTGATTCTTTATCCCACGAGCCTCATTTGCGTCTCTTTAATTGAAGCAATGGCTGGCTAATTGTTTAAGCTCAGAGATGGATTTCAGTCTATCTAAATGAAATACTGTGAACAGTCTTCAAGTATCATTGATTGAACATTCATAGAGGTTATGAATTAACAGTCTTTATCTGATGACATGAACTGAGTGGACATGAATCACGACGATAACGTCTGCAATTAAAGAGCTGAGCTAAATCCTACATTTTCATTTCTGCAAACCTCCACCTTCCTCTTCTTACTGTTCCTAAAGGCCGTGTGTCGTTTTAGGGATAGAAACCTCTTCTAATTTCTTCTACAGCTCCAGAATATTCAGCGTCAGGCCACCTGTGCTGCTGTTTTGTCCTTAAAATGTCGAGTCGGTGTGTAAGTGTTCATATAATGTGTCAGTTAGAGTTACTGAACACACTCACTAGTGTTCGTAAGAAACCAGAGCCCAGTGATTTAAAGCAGCCGCTGGCTCCTGCTGGACACAGACACATCATATGTATTCATATACTGGAGAAAATATTAAACTCACTGTCTTGAAATCGCAATGATCCTACAGGAAGTGACATGCTTTTGGTGGGAAAACAACACCATCACGGGTTGACACTCAAAAAAGTCCTGTTTATTAAAATTAGATATATTTGTTTAATAATATCAGGGAAATGTATTTAATCAGACACACACACATACCAAGAAATATAATATTATTTTATAAGAAATAATATTTTTTAAATACTTCATTTATATTTAGATATTTATTTATATTTAAATGTATAAATTAAATAAATTAACAAAAAAAAAAAATACAGAAACATACATATATAGTAATGATAAATAAAATATTTAATTTCATTATCATTTCACACTAAATACACAAAATATAATAAATGATAAAATTACTGTACTGTAAATATATATTTATATACTCACAGAGAGAGAAAGAGAAATACAATATTATTTTATATGAAATAATAATTTTCAAATAGTTCTAGTAGTATCTATATATATATATTTTTTTTCATTTATAAATGAAATATATAAAAACATATATATATAAAATACAGATACATAAATATAAATTATTTATTTCATTATTATTTCACACTAATTACAGAATAAAATATAATAAATTATCAAATTAGTAAAATTAATGTGTGTGCGCGTATATATTTATACACACACACACACACACACACATATAATATAATAAAATGCATAATGAAACGTTTAATTAAATATTTTAACAAACATTCATTATTTTTAAAATCTACAAATATTAAAAAAAAAATATATATATATATATATGTAATAAATATTATAATTGTAACGAGGCACGGAGGAAAACGTTTGAGTTCAAGTGCAAAACAAGTGATTTATTGAAAGCTCGTAGTCAGGTTA
>JAUMHG010000048.1:2229681-2244812 GCA_032359395.1 Enteromius anoplus
GGCGAGTTCCCATATGTAACGTCTCCGTTCCCTCCTTCAGGGAACGTGGGTTACGATAGTAACCTAGACGTTTTTGACTTTCAGTCTTCTCGAACAATTATAAATCATTAATATATTATTAAATACAAAATCAATAGTAGTTATTAAGATTGATGTGGTTTGGGACTGGTAAAATTTTCTTTAAAAAAAATATGACCAGGATTTCAACTTGCATAATAATTCAGAACACTGTATATAGTGCTGTCAAACAATTAATACGTTTTTGTTTAAATATTTGTGTGTTCTGTATAAACACACACACACATAAATGGAAGAAAAATATATTGTTTATATATTAATTATATTTATATATGATAAAATTCATATGAATATATACATGTAAATACATGTCAATATCTTCTAAAAATATAAAATATCACGTGTATTTATATATGCATAATAAATATACACAGTACACACATATTATGCAAACAAAAAATAAATGTATTGTTCGACAGCACTAATATATATATATATATGTGTGTGTGTGTGTGTGTGTGTGTGTGTGTAAAATATTTATTAATTTATTATGTATACACACAGACATATATATATAATGATAAATGATGTTTATTTTCAAAAATGTTAAACCTTGTAAAAAATGTAATATGTAATTGTCATTTATTTTGTAAGATTTATTCTAGGATATTTACACTGAAAAAGAAGAGAAAATACTGATCAGGAAGGAACAGTATTTTTGCACTGGCGGCTGTAAACAGAGTTAGTTTGTGTCCTGCTTCAGCTCATGGTCCTGCTCCGGGACACTCGAGGAGCAGCCCTGCTCCGTTGTCCTC
Source organism: Enteromius anoplus (assembly GCA_032359395.1). NCBI lineage: Eukaryota > Metazoa > Chordata > Actinopteri > Cypriniformes > Cyprinidae > Enteromius > Enteromius anoplus. The sequence continues at coordinate 2,230,515 of JAUMHG010000048.1, forward strand.
TTACAAGGACTAGTGGTTCTTAGCGGCCGTGTTGAACAGCCGTCTGTGATAACGGCGAGAGCAGCGACCCTTGGCTGTGTCTTAAGAGGATTTGTAGTGTTCCTCGTGTCACGAGGTTATCGGTCCAGATAGCTACCACTGCGTATGGCCGACAGCTTCAAGTAATCGCGCTGACCTCAAACCGCAGGAGGCTGTTATCACCGGCCGGAGCCAGAGATAGGCTCCAGACCGCGTCTTTGAATACCTGCATACATTTACACAGCTTACAATACAGCCTGCAAACATGTCTGATACACAACCTCAAACATGTTTACCTGGTCCATATGAATATGAGGACAATTATGAAAAATTCTTACATAGATTTAAACAATTTTCACTCGCAAATATTTACAAAGAAGCAAGTAACACACTGAATTTCAAGCAGAAAGACTAAAACTTGCTCCAAATGCATTCTTAAGAAAACAAATACCTGGTTTCATAGGGCTAAGACTAAACCAGGATTAGGCCAGAGTGGGTTTTTTTTCCAGGTGAAACAGCTCAGATTTACATTTAGTTTGGGACTAGGCTTAAGCCTAAATGATTTTTTACAGTTCAGATTAGATTTGCATGCTGCCACTTTTTTATAATGCATTTTATAATGCCTTTTTATCATTATATCATTATATTAAAATAAAAACGGTAAAAATGCAAACACTCAAACTATAAAAAATATTTTTAATTATAAAAAAATAAATAATGAATTTGGGTAAAAAAATGATCCTGTCATTTTAGTTAACTAAAAGTGAAATGAAAACTAAAGCTATAAAAAAGCAGTAAAAGTATAAAATAACATAGAAGCCTTTTTATTAAACTTTTTTAAATGTAAAAATTTGAGCTGTCAAATGATTAATTGCAATTAATCACATCCAAAATAAAGGTTTTTGTTCACAATATATATTTGTGTGTACTGTGTATATTTATTATATCTATATAAATAAACACTTGCATGTATATATTTAAGATAAATGTGTTTATAAATTAAATATATTTATATATGATGTAATTTATATGAATATAAATATATTCATGTAAATGCATGTAAATATTTTCATAATATATGCATTATGTGTATGTCTTTATATATACATAATAAATATACACAGTACACACAAATATATCATTTAAGCAAAAACCTTTATTTCAGATCCGATTAATTGAGATTAATCTTTTAACAGCACTAGTAAAATTTTAACTTTTTATGTTAACCTGAATTTATGATTTTTTTTATTTTTTATTTAATGATGCACTAAATAACTGCAATAAATATTATTAATAATAATAATAATAATAAAAATATATAGGCATGTTAAAAAACTATAAACTATTTAAAAATTAACAAAAACAAAACAAAACTTTAACTAAAAGCACACAAATTTTTTTTTTTTTTTTTTTTAAATATTAATAAAAGTTAAAACTGTATCTTAATGAAATAACACCATACCAGTATTTCTACTTCAAAATATAAAGTTTTTACTTTTTAATGAATTGATAAATCTAATTTCTAAAGGCCAGTTCACACCGCACAGACAAACGTCAACAGACTCCAACGGACTAGTCCTCTGTTGGATCAGTGTGGTAGCCCTGTCAGGTGTTGGTTGGAGTTTGTTTTCATTTAAATTACAACAACAGCAGCTTCACCAACAGACCCTTTTGTTTAATTCACTGTCTTTTCATGTGAGTAATGACACACAAATACATTAATAAGAGTAAAAATTGGATTGTGAATATAGGATCACCCATTGTTTTCCCAGTCAGTGTCTGTTGGTGTGGTGTGAACATGACTCTTATTTTTCATAAGACTCTAAAGACAACAGCCAGCTTGAGCCAACTAGTCTGTTGGAGTCTGTTGGCGTTAGTCTATATACAGTGTGAATTGGCCTTAAATTGACTTCTGACTGAAAACTGCTTTACAGTAAATCCTTCACCTATTTCACTGAAATCTTCTGAGACAAAATCCCAACGGAGAACAACAACATTCATTCACTTCTCAATTAAAAGTGTTGTCAGATTAAAGAGGGAATATACAGGCTTTGGTTTGAAACCGAGTGAATCTGATGTGGAGACTCGTCTCAAAGGTAATAAACCTCAGTGAAAATCCAAGGCAAATTTGCATTAAAAACACAATCCCAGAATGCACTGCGACACACTTTGTGAAAACCCCTCACTTAATACAGGAGACAAAGTGAGAGAAAACACAGAAAATTAAGAGAATCTAATTTAAAAATGCATGCAATATTTGAGCATTATATTTATCTTTAATATTATTTTCATGTGTTTCCTATAGTTTGATGGACACCAACTAAACACACACATGTGTATGCGAGTCGAGTTTTTGAATTAAAAAGTGAAGAAAACACATCAACAACAAAGATGCTGCGCAATCATGTCATATTTCTATTGAGGATAAGATCTACAGCAGATGAGATATTTTCGTATCTGTGTTTTCTGTGCTTTCTCTGTGTTTCACTCGGCTGCAGGGGCGGCTTTAGCAATCTTTCAATCTTCCACCAAAGTTTTTCTCCTCTTTTTTTGTGCCATTGATCATCGGGGCATAACAAATATGCAGGATTATCCAATCCTGGGTCTATTCTATGGGCTGCTTATGGAAGCATTTTTGCTCAAGGCAGCCATGCAAATTATTACTTACTGCCCTGTAAGCTGATAACACAAATTAGATGCCTATTAAATCTGAACAATGTATATAGAATTAAACAGAGGAAAAAAAGATGGAAAATGATACCTGGATGCTTACGACGAAATGCTGAAGTAAAAATACTAGGGTATATGTGTATTTCTGTCATGGATGAGGATAAAATAAGTTTGACGAATGGAAAAAAGCAGCTTGCACGTACAGTAAAACTTTATGGATTATTACTGTGAACCAAAAAAAAAAAAAAAAATTATTACAATAAAATAAAAATTAACTAAAAGGAAGGAAATTAAAATATATTTTTTTTTAATCAAGTTAAAAATGCAACTTCTCATTTTTGTTTAGTTTGAGATGAAGCAATTACACAAAAAAAGTTATTTATACAGACATAAATTATACAGAAATATAACATGACAAAAATAAACAAAACTACCAAAATAATATAAAAACAAAGGCCAAAACAAAACATTAACAAAACTATAATTTTACCTTGTGTTGTGCAATATTCTAGAAAGGCACTAGCAACTGCCTAGTAATGCCATAACAACCAGTCAGAACACTGTAGCATTTGCATAGCAACCATCTAGAAGACTCTGGGTAACCCTGACAACCAGCATTCAAATGAGCCTTTATTTAAATATACACAATTTTTTTATTTAAAAGTATAATCTTTTACAATCATTTTTAGGTGAGACTTTGTCCGGCCAACAATCAAAGTCTTTACAAAAAGCTTTACTTTCTTTCGTTCGTTTTTAAAATGAATGCTTCATGCTTGCGTTACACGTGAATTCATCTGAAGAGTGTTTACAATGATATAAAACAAGGCTCTAAAACAGTTTTCTTCTTGGAATAATCCATAAATGAATTGCACTAATGAAACATTCATTAAAAGTTTATAAATTTTAAGTTTATAAAAGCATATTAGCAACTAATTGAGGGAAAAGTCATAGTGTGACCAGAATCATTTATGTAGTTACTTGAAAGAATTAAAAGAAGCATTTCATGTCTATCCTTGTATCATTAACTATTCGAGGCTGATATAGGATTAAGAACGTTATAAATTATTAAATACTTTTAGGAGAGTGTAATTTATAGAGTAATCTAATTACACGGTTGAAAATTAAACTAGTAGCTAGTAATTAATTACTTTTTTAGAGTAACTTACCAAACACTGTTAGTAAGTACATATAGTTAATTCATATTTTACAGTACTTAAATGTATACTAGTGCTTTCAAACGATTAATTCATTAATTGAACTTGTGGAGTGTGGAGGTGAATCCATTCCATGTAACTAGTTACTTCCCAACACTAGCAAATAATTGGTGGTAACACGCCAATTAAATCTGGCAATTAAAAAAACTAAATCAGTACTTTCTGGTAAAATGTACTCTAATAAATCTTTCCCTTATTTACGATTTCAACATATATTTTTTCGCAGCTTTGAGTCAGCACTTATCCACTGAACGACTCGGACAGCAGTGAGGAAACCCAAACACAAAGTCAAATTAAAGGGACAAAACCCTCTAGTCATTGTCCCATTGTCCCCGGTCACAATCACACACCGCCCGGTCGAACCCAAACCCGCTCTCCCTCCCGTTCCTTCTGTCTCTTTATATTCATTAGATTCATTATGAGCCACAAAGGAGAGCCTGCAAAACAGCTTGTGATTTTTAGTTGAATTCGTGCCCCTTTTTAGGCCAGCGGGGAAATTAAACTAGACGTCTACCGCCGGAGGGCTCCGACACATCTGAAGCATTCAGTAATGGTAATAGCCAAAGCGTATCCGGAATACACAAGAGCTGACCCAAACCAGATTGTTTCTGCTGGAGGAGCAGGAGGGAACCGGTTTAAGTGATTAGTTTGCTAATGAAGCACAGACTGGATTGGGTGATCACAGCAAGCAGCACAATCCAAGTGTAAAAGAAGTGTGCTTAACTGTATTCAGTGTGCACTCGTACTGTAAAAGCGTATTTCTAAAAGCTTGACTAAAAGATTGTTTAAGTGTATTTAAGGAGAGTACATTTTTATGACAGTTTCTTAAAAGGTGCGGTAAACGATTTTTGAGAAACCCGTTTTTTTTTTAAACAAGACAAAAAAAAATGAAAAAAGACCACACCCCTTTCATGATAGCCCCGCCTCCAAACGCATGCTATGCAACACAGGCACCTCCCCCAGAATGGACACGCCCCTTTCTAGTGATCGGCTGCATGTGAGTTTAACAACAGTGTTTCTCAGAAATCTCTTATTGAACCTTTAACACTTCAAAGTTCACTTTTAAATGGTGCACTTTGTAATAAGGCGGACTAAAGTTTTAATTTAAAGTTTTATTTAAATTATTGATTTATCAATGCTATAAAGAAATACACTTTTTTGTCCAAAAACAGCAAAAAATTATAATTTCGTAATAACCAAACCAATAACCAAAACTAAAATTGAATAAAAAATTAATTATAAAATTAAAATAATATGAAATAAAATAAAATAAAATGAAAAACTAAAAAGACACCTAACACAGAGTATCACAAACCCAACAAAATCAGTAAAACTTTATAAATTACAAAAAATAATAATAATAATTAAAAAAGGTAGTACACTTATATTTATTTTGATGTGCTAAGATAATAAAGCACATGTGGCGTACTTGATTAAAATTTTAATTGTAGTGTTTCCTATGTGCATACAATTACATATTTATTTTCAAATACTAAATTACAACATAAAAGTTTAGATAGAAATTAGATTAGTATATTTTAATTAGCCAAGAATGTTTGTCAGTACATTTGTTCATACACTTTAACCATATTTCAAAAGACAATAGAGGTAATTAGGAAATTGCATATAAAGATATACTGTAGTAATACTTAGTGGGTTTAAAATAAATAAATGAATCAAAATTTTCATGAGTGTCACATGATCCTTCAGAAATAACTTGAATATGCTGATTTGCTGCTCAAGAAATATTTCTGATTATTTCAGAAAAAGGTACACATTTCTACAATTAAAGTACTAATTACTTTGATTTCTATTGTTTGTCATTTGATCGTTATGCATTTAAAAAACACTGCAACCTTAGATAACTCTTTGTAATAACTACTTTTTAAAAGAACAGCCTGAGTTTAGTTGAACTACTTTAAATGCTAAGTAGATTGTAGCTTGACAAACTAGAGTTTCAAGGTAGCTCCCCATCGCCGATGCTCCTCCAGCTTTCAGTAAGCTAAATCTTGACAAAATGAGACGTGGCGGCAATTTCTCCCTAGCAGCAGCGGCGTAAAGAAAGGGGAAAATAGCAATCTGGCACACCTGTTAAACAAACGCACTTAAGGCAGAACAGTAATGCAGCAGGCAAATTCAGATTGGCTGTAAAATCTTCATTTAGACAACAGCTCCGGGGGGATGCTTATTACTTCAGATTTATATAGCATTAGTTCTGCTCTGCAACTGCAGAACATGCTCCCACATCCCTCAAATATGAAGCGCTTTGATAAAAAGCTACTACTGATGTTTTTTCTTCTCTGTTTAAAAAGTTTGTAAAAATTCATTAATTGAACTTGTGGAGTGTGGAGGTGAATCCTGAATTGATGAGGGGCTCCGCGCTGAATATTACAGGAGTTACGGTTGAAGCTCAAAGGAGTCATTATGTGATGACTGCTTCAGAATTACAGGCCGCTTTCACACTACAGCAACATATATTCCTGAATCACTCAAGCCCAAACCCACCCACAGGCCATTCTAACGAGTTCATTGACCGTGCCTATCACAAAACTACAACATAAACGGAAATAAAATATCCTCCCCGAAAAAACAAAAAACAAAACAAACAACCCAACTTGAATGTATTTTATTTCAGCTACACTGAATTAATGGTGATAAACTGGCAGCTGTGGTTGCTGAATTCTACCATAATAAATACGGTAACAAAGTTAAATTTACAGTTAAATACCGTAGTTTCATTAACTGATATAATGTTGATATAGCAACCTATTAAAGTACTGAAATCTTTTACCTTCGAAATACACCGATAAACATCGAATGCAGGTAGCGATGAGTAAGTCAAGTGATGAACCAAAGCCCATCACAAGCAGCTTTTAAATAAGAACATATATTGAGTAGAAGGAGCTCAGTGTCACTCACACAAACGCTAAACACCATCATGGTGAAATATTCAATAAACATTCATTTAACAACATTAAATGTGACACACAACCCTAATAAACATAATGGATAAGTAACATACTGTAGGTTTTTTAAAGATAAAACTTCAAATTAAAACAAAATTTGAAATGCAATGCATGGAATTTTACAGGAATTTACTGTTTACCGTAACAGTTTTTTTTTCTTTTAAAATTACTGTAATTTTTATAGTATAGTTGCCAAAGCAGTATTTCTCACATTTAGTGAAAACAAAAATAAAATAAATGTAATTAATTGAAATAACTCAATTGAAATAACTACACATATTTATAAAAAAAAAAAAAAATGAACAAACTATAAAAACATACAAGTTAATAGATAAAGAAAAAAATACACTTTAACTGAAACAACGTATTGTTTTTAACTTTTATTTAGTTTAACTCGATGTAAAAAAATAACTAAAAATGAAATAAAATGAAATTAAAACTATATACATACTTAAAAAAAAACAGTAATAATAAAAATGTCAACTAAATAACAAAAAACTATTAATACACACACACATTTCATTTTATATATTTATATATATATATATATATAAATAATTAAATAGCCTGTTATAAGTACAGAGATCCTCTCTCTTGCCCCCACCCACCTATACATGGCGATATGACGATATGAAAAATGACCATATTGCGCAACCCTAATATATACAAACATCCAAGCAAACGTATATATGACTTCTGGTCTGTCATCTAATTGAAAACAGCTTTGCATGTGTTAAAATCACTATCACACAGCTCTCAGGCTTAAAGACATGTAATACAAGTTCAACCATGTTAAATCGTGATTATATCGCATCTGCACACTAAACATCATTAGATCCGCTCAAACGTTTGGATGTTTCTCACTCGTTTATGCATTCCAGAGTTGTGCCCGGGCGCCGTCTCCCCGTAATGATAAATAGTTTCCCAGAAATGCCCCTGAATCTGATTTCAAATGAAGGTGGGTGGGCAAAGCGATAGAAGAGCCATTTAGGATGAATGTGAAATGCCATTGTAAAAATACTCCTTAATGTACACTTTATTCCTGCATGAAGATAAATAGTTTTGCTATGAATATATTGAGGGCTCCAGTCTCACGGCCCAACAGTGACGCGTCCAATACCAGAGCCATTGTGCTCCATTGAAAGAAATCCTTCCCTGTGGCAACCGTTTTGACGCTTTCAAGTAGATAAATGTTTTCTCTGCGGGATAAGAATGCACGGCCACAAAAAAACTGCATTAAACTGTAATGTTTGTCAAGGAGTCTGATAAAAACTTCACAGGCGCCATTCTTTTTTGGCGGATAAAGCGCCGCCTAAAGTCAGCGATCTGATTGGTCCTGGGAGGCTTCTTACAAGTTTAGCAGGCCTCATTTCCAATCTCTGACAGCAATGTGTGTCACACCCCGATTGCTCGTGTTCAACACAAACCCCGGTCACTCTATATATGGAAATCACTGTCTTCGGGGCAAGAAGAAATGTAAAAAGGTAAGATTGGCACTTTAACCTCGCTGGCCCCCTGAAAATATGTTTTAGTCTGATACATTATACTGCGAGGAATTATTTATCAAGAAGATACAAGCTTGATATTTCCAAAAATAATGAGATGTTGGGGTGGCAGCTGGAAGGTTCCGGTCCAGTGATCAGCGACTATGAATCAGGGGAAATAGAGTAAATATGGCAGGACCGGGACGGGCCATGCAGAGAATGTAAAAGAGTCAAGAGGAGCGTCTCTTCCTTCCAAAAACCTTCAAATGAGGCCCTCTTTAAACTCTTTGCATGCTAAATGGGATGCTATAATAACACTACTAGAAGGTAGCGATAAAACACATCCAAACTGTTTAACTCATAACAAGTTACCTTTGCTGGTGAATTCATGAATGCTTCTCAAGCTTTGCCAGCCATCTGATTCCATTGTGAAGGCTATGCAATCAAATACTGACAGAGAAATTAAAATGCGTTAAATTTATCATAATTTTTTCTTGTTGAATATCCATTAAGAGAGAAAAATATCAGCTTTTGGAAGCATAATATATGAATTTGTTCCAAATAAATAAAAAGACCTTTGTTCATCTTCGGAACACAGATTAAGATACTTTTTTGTGATATCAGAGAGCCATCTGTCCCTCAATAGACAGCAATACAACTGAAATTATCCCATCTTGACTGAAGATGCTCTCATCTGTTGACATTTCCGAGCGCCTTCCTACAGTCATTTCCTACGGGCTTTCCACACAAAAAAAGTGCATGTGTCATTAGTATTAGAAAAAATACATATTTTAACTGTGTGGGGCTGAGATCGGGCTCGGACATAAATATCTTAATGCCTGTCGGGCTCAGGTCGGGTTCGGTTACTGCTCTGTCGGACGTGGGCTGGGCTCGGACAGGAAAATGCGGCCCAATCCGCACTCTAATACAGTCCCAACAGTGAAGCATGGTGGTGCAGCATCATGCTGTGGGGGTGTTTTTCAGCTGCAGGGACAGGACGACTGGTTGCAATCGAGAGAAAGATGAATGCGGCCAAGTACAGGGATGTCCTGGACCAAAACCTTCTCCAGAGCGCTCAGGACCTCAGACTGGGCCGAAGGTTTACCTTCCAACAAGACAATGATCCTAAGCACACAGCTAAAATAACCAAGGAGTGGCTTCACAACAACTCCGTGACTGTTCTTGAACGGCCCAGCCAGAGTCCTGACTTAAACCCAATTGAGCATCTCTGAAGAGACCTAAAAATGGCTGTCCACCAACGCTTCCCACCCAACCTGACAGAACTGGAGAGAATGGAAGAGCACAAACTGATGCGATTTATCTTTAAGATTGTAACCATCATAAACATGCAACATTATAAACATCTTCACTGCCATTTTTGATCAAATGATTGTATTGAATGAATAAATGTAATAATTTCTTGGTTATTAAACATTTTGCTAATTTAGTGCAGTCAGCAACCAATATGACATTTTAGGCATTTGAAATGCATAATCCATCCATTGTATTAAATACATCATTTAATACAAAATCCAGATCAGTGAAGAAAATACTAAACGTTCCGGTTGAGACTCCTCGATACAGTCAATACAGCAAATAGGTATCTGGAAACAGCTGTGGAGCGTCAACTTTTAAAAAAGGTAAGAAAAACCCTGCTCCTATCCGGCTGCGAACCTGCAACCTCCATGTCAGCAGCATGCAGCTCAAGATCTCATTGTGAGACTCTCTGTAAACTTCGGCCCTCGTTCTGATTTATTTCGACATCTCCTCGAGTCCTGTCACATCCGCAGGCCCGCCATTGTTGTGTCTGAAAGGGCCTTTTATTTTGCCTGAGAAATCTCCCGTCCCAGGGCTGGTGATTCTGGAGATCGTCATTAATCTCCGCGGCCGGCCCAAAAACCCTGCTTTCTTTTTGCCTCTCTTTCCTTTTTTTTGGGAGGGATTCATTTCTTTCTTTTTGATGGGAATTGAATTTGATACTGCATTGTTGGCTATATGGGTTTCTCACAAAGGCCTGCGATCCTTTCTGTGTGAGCACACAATCAGAGAGACCCAATTAAATAATTTGGTACAATACAGGAGAACAAAAGCCTACGAGAGTCTAAAGTGAGGGAGGCCTCTCTCTGCCATTTGCATTCTTACCTTTTTTTCCTTCTCTTGTTAATTAATTTGCTTGGAAACCATCGGGGGGGTGACGGGGAGGTTCGGATACAATAGACCGCCGAGTCGCTCATTTCAAGTGTTGCTGGAGTCGCTTTATATTCTGACGATGTGCTAAATCAACATTTTACAATAGGAATATTCTTTGTAATATCTCTGGAGTCCTGATAATGATTCCAGGGGCAGGTTATGAGGGAATTTAAATGACGCCGCTGTTTATTGCGTGTCGAGAAGCGTCGGTGACTTAGACCTTCGTTGCTGCGAGCTTCTCATTGTGCGTGTCTCTTATTAAAAGGTTTTTATTGCACATAACAATTGAGGAATTGAATGAGGGCTTTCTCGCTCATGTTATGCATGACTCTTCTTGATTATCTTATGATTTCAATACAAATGCTTTGGGATGGCGAGGTATGTCCGATTTCTGATGTGATCAAGCATCATTACTCAGCCTAAAGAAGATGTTCTGAAGAATGATGGTGTTCAAGTGGTTTCAGGTCACACTTACTTTCATAGTATGGACATAAAATACTATAGAAGTGGATGGGACTCAGAAGAGATGTTTTGAAAAATGTTGATAACAAAATGGTTTTGAGTTCCATTGACTTCCATAGTACTTACAACAAATACTCTGGAAGTCAATAGGAATCCGAAAAGATGTTTGGAAGCATGTTGGTAATCGAATGATTGTGGGTCCCATTAAACTCTGTATGGACATAAATTACTATGGAAGTACATGGGAACCTAAAAGGATATATTTGAATAATGTTGGCAAACAAATGGTTTTGGTTTCCACTGATTTACATAGCATAGATAAATAATAAATACATTTTAAATCATTAGTTTAAATCATTAGTCAAAAAGGACCTGGGGGAAAAGAAAATATATTTAATATAAATAATAATAAATAAATAATATAAGAATGTTGGTAACTAAATAGTTTGGGGTCCCATTGACTTCCATAGTACAGGCAAAACATACAGTACAGTATATAACTAAAATAACTATGGAAGTCAATGGGACCCAAAAAGGTTTTGGTTCCAACACACTTCATTGTAATGAGCAAAAAATTAAATAAATAAAAATGACTATGGAAGTCAATGGGACCCGGGGGAATAAAAATTAATTAAAGATGAATGTTGGTAAGTAAATAGTTTTAGGTCAGTGGAAGTGGAAGCCCCATTGATTTCAATTATAGAGTAAAAAAAAATACTAAGGAAGTCAATAGGACACAGAAAGAGACATTTAGAACATAATATGGACAAAAAGTACTATGCAAGAAAGAAATGGGCAGGTTTGGAAGAATGTGAGGGTGAATAAATGACAGAATGTTCATTTTAAGTTGGACAATGCCTTTAAGAAATTCTACAAAAGGTGCTCCGGTTTGATTAAAAGCTGCACAATTAGGGTCGATTGGGACAGGTGTATCGTATGGAGTGGGGGGCTCCTTACACATATGGTCCTGTCTGTTTAACACTGGTGGGCTTTTCCACGCTCAGCCGCGGTAATTGAAAGAAATGAGCCATGCAGCCAAAGCATTAGCTCTACCCCAAGAGATTGCACAGCGGGAATGGATGACACACACACATACACACTCTCACACGCATGAGCTGGATGTTCCTCTTCCCACTATAAAGACACATGAGGCATGATATTTTAAGAATAACAGTTTGTTTTGCTTTTAAATGTCAGGATTATCTAAATTAATAGATACTATAATAATAAACTGGCCTCAAATAACTGGCTTAAAATTTTTTAAATACGTGCACATGTGCGCACACTCCGTGGTCAGAAGTGTCAATCCAAAAGTAATAAGCATCATCACTCAAATACCTCCAACTAATTTCAACATAATTGCATCGTGGAAGAAAATCATTTGATCTATTTCAGTTCGAACAAACTGAAACTCTTTTAAAATGTCAAACATAACGGCATTAAACTTTAACATGTCTTTCCCTTTACTAAAAACACAGAAGATAACACTTAATTTCCAATTTTTTTATCCTCATTCAGTCCTATGCAAAGCATGCTGGGAAATAAAAATCCACCGTCTAATTTGCAGTTATGAAGACAATTTTCAATTTTATTACAGCTTATTTATTTGTTTAAATATCAATAAACACAGAATACACATAATATTAAGTTAATGTAACAATCAACAGATATTTTTTGCAACTTCAAATATTTAAATTCAACTAATTAATTAAAATTTTTTACTTGCAACCATGCATTTTTTTTATTGCTGTCAAACGATTAATTGCATCCAAAATTAATATTTATTATGTATATAAAAATACACACACATACATGTATATATTTAAGAAAAAAATGTATGTTTATATATTAAAAATATTTATATATAATCATTTATATGAATAAAAGTAAATATATGCCGTATGAGAGTGTCTTTATATATTGAGAATACATATCATCTTGCCACATTATACACAGTACATACACAACATGTTATGTAAACAACATTTTGTAAGTGATTCATTGTGAGTAATTGTTTGACAGCACTAATTAATTTATGTTGTAATAACAAGTCCCCTGAATTTCAACTGTATCCGAACAGAACTGTTCCCAAACACCCAGGATTTCCATGGAGTTGCATTAGAAAATGAATGAAGGAAGCAAAATAGGGCATGTTTTGTATCTGTATGATATATTTTGTGATCAGACAGGTATAATGTGCTGCATCAGATGATGAGGCTTGTGCCCTGCAGCCAGTCAATCAGTTAATTCCACACCCCTCATTCAGCGCTGGTTTATTTCTCACTCCATGGCCCCAGGGGCCCCGCCTGTCAGCCTGAATCCCCGCAGGCCTCCCATCCCTCTGATTTAGAGCCGCTAAACACCGCTTCAGCGCTCGATTAAACTGGACACTGATCAAACCTTATTTGCACTCCAATTACACAAACGCTCCTCGGCACTGACCAGACAGAATCTGAACGTCTCCCCCTTTCCATCACGCGCCGAAACACGGTAACCCCACCTTAAAAATGATTAACTCTGAGTTATTCCCTCAGCGCAGGGTCAGCTTAACAATCCGCACCAGTCTTCACGGGACCAGCCAGCCTGGAATAAAAAGACATTTGCTTTCTTTGATGACAGTCGGTGTGCTTGCTCAAGGCTGAACTTTGCCATATAAGGGAAATGAAAAAAGTAAAAAAAGAATTGCTGAAATTGATGCTAATGCTTTCTGGTGTGACTATGAGGTGGAATAGCTTGAATGATGAAGGCTGGAAAGGCAGTAGCATATGTGCTTAAATGATTAGTATTGAGAATATGAACTCATTTCATTTGGCCACAATGGGCAATTTTGTTCATTTTACTTCATGTAATCTGAAGATTATATTCTCAGACACCTTATATATATTTGCACCAAATTCTAGTCCAATTCCCGCTACATTTAATATTTACATAAACATTTCTAATTACATTTAATTTTTACATAGAATAAGCACAATCTTTAAACTGATTACTCAAAAGAATTGTCTCAACTGATTCCAACGTAATTGAAATAAGATGCTCCACACCTAGTAGAACATCTCATAAACATTTGCACCAATTTCTAATCCAATTCCAACTTCACTTGCCTCAATATGCTACCACTTCGATTCGCCATGAACCAAATTTCTTAAAGGTGCCATAGAATGAATTGAGAAAATATTTTAAATTGTTCTCTGATATGTACATAGAAGGTGTTTAGCTTAGGTAAGGGGGAAAATGCCCAGAAACGGTTTTACAGGTCCATTTACAACCCTAGAATTTGACCCTAGAATGAAA
>JAUMHG010000048.1:2244961-2267907 GCA_032359395.1 Enteromius anoplus
GTGTTTGAGACTCACAGTATGTTATGTCCATGTACTGAACTGTTATTATTCAACCATGCCGAGGTCAATTCAGTTTTCCATTCTATGGCACCTTTAAAATAGACTCTTAAATGTCAAATAAATGTAATCAGAGCTTTTTTTTTTTGAACAGCTAGTGGGACATCTCATAAACAGTTGCACCAATTGTTAGTCCAATTGCAACTACACTTACCTGAATATTCATGTTGCTTTTATGTTCCTACCAACAAATTTCACAGCTGCAATGTAGTGTGAAAGACTGATAATGAATAATGATAAATTCACAAATAAACCAATTGCGAATTGTAAACAGATAAACGAACTGTACATTGCATACAACACTTAACTAAATATTTTGCTACAGCAAAGCAAAATTCCATTTGAATTCAACAATTTGATATGAACCAATTCACTATGAACTAATCTGATTCACTATAAAAGCAAATCACTAAGAACCAATTCACTGTGAGCCGATTCGATTCACTATGAGCCAGTCTGATTCAATTTGTCCCAATTTGATTTGTTATGAACCATTTCACTAGGAACCAATCTCCTTCACAGTGAACCGATCCAATTTGATATGAATGAACCAATCCAGGTTACTATGAATCAATTCACTAAGAAACAATTGACTATAAACGAATTCACTGTGAACCAATTTAATATGAACCGATTCAATTCATTATAAACCGAACAAATTCCTGTGAACCAACTACCGAATCAGATTGACAATGAATCCATCTGATGAACCGTTTTACTATGAACCAATCCAAATAACTATGAACTGAACAGATTCAGTAAAATGAATCAATATTCCATGCTCGCTCTGTAAAGCTGGGTGTGCAAACACGTAACACTAACAGCTAGTTGGTGGAAAAGCAGAGCTACTGTAAACATGGTTACATTAGCAGAACTGATTCATTTAGTTGGTTCATCTCCTACATTGTTGTAAAACAACACCAGGTGCAGTTTGCTCGGCCTTTGTAATCTGTCCAGCAGTACAATAAGAACCACAAATGACCATCACAGAAAAGCCAGACTAAGTCAAGGGTGTCCAATACAGGACGAAACCTCAATATAATGCTTTTTCCTTATGCACAACCACCAATAGCACCACTAAACTCCAGTAACCTTCATGTATACTGGGCTTCGGCTGTAAGGTCAGGCACAGAAATGCGAACAGAAAGCTCTTCAGCGTTGGCATTGTCATCGCAGGCGCTTCTCAAAAAGCTCTCGGCCCAAGCATCAGGGCACCTTAAATATTGACACAATGGAGCGCGGTCTGAATGGCTCTGTACTACACAGGCAAGGTCTCCTTTCTTTCACCTGGCCTTCGCATTTTTTCTGTGGCCAATCTGCCTTGATCTCGCGGTGAATGTGCGAGCGAAGGTTCTGCGGCGCGTCTTGCTCTCGCAATCCCATCCCTCCCCCCGGTTAACGCTAATACAAGGCCCATTTCAAATAAGAGGACAAGGAACATATTACAGCAGAGCTGCATTATTCTGCAGAACATGTATAAACAGTCGGAAAGAATGGGAGTGCTATGTTCATAATGGAATCTGAAAAGCTTTTCGCTTTTTTTGTTCTCATTGTCTCTCCATCCTTTTCTAAACAACCTTCCCTTTTTGCCGGCTATCAATGCAAAGTTCTTTGAGAGAAAATGAAGGGCATTCATGTCGCCTGAAAGGGGCTTTTAAAGTTGAGTACAGCCCTGACAAAAGGGAAGGTACGGCTTGCAGAGGCCCTGAGAATGACTCAATGTTTATAACCTTGCCATGCACACCCCCAAGGAGGTTTGGGAACCGGAGAAAAGAGCCTAATGAAAAGGATAGTTCCCTCGCCACAAATAATGCCGTCCTCTCGCCGCTTCTTCATTATCCAACAACATCCAGCAGTGTTTATATCTGCTGTTTTATCATCTGTTGTCAGCCAGACTGTGATTCATCACGGTGAAATTACATTTTCCAGCAAACCTGGATTGTTATTATTGCATTTCAGAATTCCTGCGAAACGCGGTAGAATGTTAATGGAGTTAGTAATACGGCTTTTTGGGGTGTTTTTACATTGGGTTCAGTTCAGGGGTCTCAGGAGTTTCGGATTGAACGCTCCAAACAAACTTTAAAGCAAACAGAACGTCTTGTGAGTTAAAACTATAAATAAAACTATCGCCACGTTCACAGAAATTGATCTTGTTTTTCTCAGCTTTAGGAGAGAATGAATGCTTTAAAACTTAAATGGACTGTCTTTTAAAACTGCATTTAAAACTGAACATAAATAAATACATTAGAATTCTATTTGACAATAACTAATGTCAGAAATTGTCAAATAATATTCCAATATTATTATTATTAAGTAATAAGTATTACATTCAATTAAAGATTTAATAATGAATAATATTTGTATTAATACAGCAAACAATAAAGAATATTATATAAATATAGTACATTATAAAATAATAATATTTAATAATAATAATAATAATATATCTCATTAATATATTCAACTGAATAATTATACAACAACAAATTATATAACTTATAACCTAAATTATATAATATATAATGTAAATATTATAATACACTACCAACAAAAAATTATGTCATATTCAATTAATAATAATAATAAAACAACAACAACAAAAATATTTTAATTAATTTATATATTAACAAAAGTTATAATAAAAAATAATATATTAACAATAATTAATAACATAAAATAATTAAATTAATTATTTAATAATGATTCTACGTCGACCTATTAAATTAATACATCTTATAGGAATTTTTTTCATTTCCTGCATTTCGAAGGCATATCATGTTGATTCAACGTCTAAAGGTGAATGCAAATTTCTGGCAAATAAAGCATGCTCCCCTGTCCTCCTTGTATCGTTTAGCTGACCGGTCGTCAAACTATTCTCAGCCCTGACCGAGTGACAGACTCGCCCGCATTGATATACGGGCCTCTCTGAATGGCAGGCTCAAGCAGAAAGGAGATAATTCCACATAATGTGGACACAGTTTTTATTTCTTGTCACCCAATTAAACTGCAATTATCCCAAGTGGAAGAGCACAGAATGGTGGAAAAAACAGGAGAAGAATGAGAGATCGCAGCACCGCGGGACTCTTTCACTGAGACACATTAGCCCAGATTTTGGCCGAGTAAGATGAAAGGAGAGCGCTTCTCGCACTTGGCAGCGCACAGCAAGATGTGGACCAGCTGCAACAGGGGGTTTACAACTGAATGCCCGCTCAACTTTTTTCCACTCTTTTTGTCCGTGCCATAGAGCAGAGGATAGAGGGAGTGGGAAAGAGACACACAAGCGTATACAGGTTGTTTCAAAGCGACGTGGCGTTTGCATGGGAGGCCTATTGTGTTTTGCGTTTGGAAGAGGACGTGGAGTTTTAAAACCCTAATAGTCCCTGTGAATTTGTAGTTTTCTCATGCAAATGTTCGGCGCACAATGCTGGAGCAGTGGCGAGAGTGTTTGAATTCAGTGTCCTTCCCAAATACACATGAGGCAACTTGCCACTCAAAATATAGAGTTTCTCAATGACATGTCACTGGAAGCCAGTTACAAGAACAGCCTGGTTCACACACTACAGCTCCGGCTTTTAAAGATGCGATGGCACTAACCTGTCAAACTTTGGCAGATCCGGCGACTTTTACAAGACTTTCCAGTTTTGTGTGCAATACGCATCAAGAGGTCCATCTGTGGCTGAAAAGAAAGTGTTTTTTTTTTAAGATATTTTAGATGAAAACCGTGAGGGTTGTGACTGTCACATTGACGGCCAAACAATTTCCACTGTCAAAGTCCAGAAAAGTATGAAACACATCGTCAGAATGCTCCATCTGCGCTTCAATCCGAATGATGAAGCGACGAGAATAATTTTGTAAAATTGTTTAATCAAAAACACGCATGGAACTGCTATTTAATAGCTTTACCGTATAGGCTGTTTGTTCAGAATTAATCATATTGCTTCACAAAATTTGATTTGTTTTTAACAAATTTAAGAAATGTTTCATAGCATCACTTGCTCAGCAATGGATGATCTGCAGTAAATGGGTGTTATCAGCTGTTTGGGCACCCATTCACTGCAGAGCATCCACTACTGAGACACTGATGATAAATTTGATGATGAAACAAACTCATCTACATCTTAGATGACATGAGGGTGAGCACATTTCCATTTCTGGCTGAACTACTGTAAATGCAACAAAACTCTTGCATTTAAACATGTCAGATTCTAACTGAAAACAGCTTCACTGGCTTTATGGTACCAAACACCATCTAAAGTGATGGTCTCACAAATAGAGGACACTTAAAGCGCATTATTAAATTGTCTTTGACTTTATTGCAACTATAAGTTTTTACCTTGAAAAATTGATTCTGATGGTGACTTCTTTCTTACGTGAGCTGGTAAGAAAACCCGCGAAAAAGGCAGATCGCTTTACAGTAGCGAGAAATGAGCTGGACAGTGATATAGTTACTGTAGGAGGCTCTTACGTCGCATAAATACAGAAAACTACTGTACTGAAAACTTCACTTGCTTTAAAGATTTGTTGTTGTTGAAAGCACTGAGTTATAGTGCAAACAGACGCAAACGCATGCAAACTGCAAATTCCACAACCAAACACGGAGAGGCCCTGCAAACAGCACGGACCACAACAGAAATGTTTCAGGGGGACCTTAAACAGTGACGAACCCATCTGGGACCTGATTATTTGCTCTGTGGCTTTTGGTCAGAGCAGAGATGTTGTCACTGAAATAAAAGGTTCGTTTTTTTTTAGTTTATTTTAATAACCTGATCATACGGTCTTTTCGATATTATTAGACTAATCTGACGAATTACACACTAAACTGTGAAACATTAATTTAATGCTATGTTTGCTAGAGTCACTTTCAGTTGGGTTCGTCACTTTTTGAGGTCCCCCTGAAACATTTCCGTTGTGCTGTTTGCAGCGCGTTCGTGTTTGCAGCGCCTGTGTTGTCAAACTGATGAAGATGTTTTCTTAATGTGTTGTCGTCTTTTATGGTTTGCATGTGATTTCTGAAGTTTGCAGCGCATTGAGCTCTCTCGGCCACCGTACAAACGGGCTTGTTCGGCCTTTACATGGGAAACATAAAAGTCTGCACTACAACTGACTTTACTGAAAACTATGAACCATCTCAACTGTTATTATTCAGGTAAAAGTTCACGCTGTGACAACATGCCCCACTACGCAGATACAATGTAAGGCAGAATAGTATGCATTTTAATTAATTTGCATTGCAAAATCAAGTGTTTAAAACAATATATAGACACATAGCCCTAGCACATTAATAACGTGTTCAGTAGGCGACCTTCATTTGATTGATGTCACTTGTCTTGATGTTAACCTTTTTTACTTCCATCAGCAGCTTCTTTAGTTGTTTAGCTCTTCTCTTTAAAGGTGCACTTCGGGATTATCACCATCTATGGTTGAGCATAAAACTGCACTTACTTTACATGAGCTGTTGTGATTATATTCACAATATTCTCAATATTTCATCATCATTTCTTTCTTTATTTATTTATTTCATGTCATGTTTTCCCAGTCAATGACATTTGGATAGAACATTTTATTATTATTTTTGAAAAAGTATTTTCTTATGTTATTTACTTATTTTACGTAAGTTATTGTGTGGCATAATGTTGATTCTCTCAGAAAATATTTTATTAATTTATTTTAAAAGCAAACATCATGCGGAGGACCACGGATGGCCATCGTTAAAAATATATTTTAAAAATATATAAAAAAAGGTATAGCCTATTTTAAAACCATTCAACAATATATTTTACCCTCCATATATTTTAATCCAAATTACTTCACGTGTCATTTTTGAAAAAAAAATAAATAAATCAGCAAGGCGCCAACTTTATAATATATTACTTCACTGTTTACAAAATATATTTGGCATAAATTTTGGCCTAATCGAAAACGTTTTATACAATGTGCATGTGCTGTGTATCTTAATGCTGACATTGCAGTCCAAACTGGTTTCAATCAGAATCCTCTCCATAGTGAGCTTATATAGACGACACACACTGAGGCAGAGCACTAGGTTTTGGGAAAGAGGCGAATAACACCAAAGAACTCTCCACTTTCTGCAGTCAGAACACTGACACCATATAAAACACGCTGAATGCGGAGGAGACTGAATAGCTTTCTGTTTTGTGTCAGACATCACATCTGCTTCTTGCCGAAAAAGGAGAAGTGTATGGAGAAAGCCAGGCATTGTGACGAGATAATAGGATGGATGAGAAACATTGTGAAGTTTAAGCTGATTCCAGCTCAAAATGCTATCATTACGTCCCGCTCCCTCTCTCTGGATCTGCCCGATATAAACCGGAGAGGCGCTCGGTGATGCTGCTGATAGAGGAGCAGCTATCAGGTGGCAGTCTGGGTAATTACAACTCTCTGTTTGGACCGGGCTGTGATGCAGCCACGATAAGCTGGAAGAATGGAGAAAAAGCAAGCGGGCGATAATGCACCGGCTAAATGCTTCAAAATAGTGTATCATCACAAAGTCATCACAATGCCTGTGGGGGGAAAAGACTCTGATTTCTAAACCGCAGGGGTACGAAAGTGGAAGCGCTGAATACTTCTCCCTGCCCCCTCCAGTCTATTCTTCAGTTAAACATGTAGCTCTTGGGAGACGCCGGCCAAATTTGCTTTGACAAACGGCTCAGAAGGTCGCATGGTAAACGGCGAGCGGCCAGCCTCGAGGAAGGCAGATACTGTCACACGGATCGCATAACTCTTTGACTGAGACATGCCTTATCGCTCCTCCTGTTTTCTCACTGTACATCATTGCATTTCACTCCAATGGTCTTTGAAAGATGCCTGGTGTTCAGAGCGTCTGTCAGTTTAGAGGACCAGAATTTTTCATGAGGACACCTAGTGATCATGTCATGTTTACCCAATCAGTGATTATTTTTATTGTTGTAATTTTTTTCTTCTGTGCTGGATATTTGGATGCCAACCTAACGGAAGACTACAACGCAAACATGCCTTTTATCAAAAGCAGCAGTGACAGAAACTCACAGATCTCGTTTCGATCCAAAATGCCCGTGAGCTATATGTAGTATTTTGTTTATCTTTTAAACATGTGATTATGCCTATAAATGTGTGGGCTGGAAATAGTGCCAACTTCTGCATAATTTTTTAAAACCCGTGACTGTAATGATTCAGTAGAATTTAATTCTGTATTTTTCCGTTCTTTCACTATTGTCCTTTAGCTTACAATTGAGCATCTGCATTAGTGAAACTGAACTCTCAAGTAGAATTGAAACACAATTAGTTATACTTTAAGGACTGCTGCTGATACATTATGCCATAAAGTTGAATCTTTTATGCATAATCTTTCCTTTAACCTTCATCAGAGTGAGGAATCTGTAGGAAAATTGACCAAAAAATTGTTATTTTCTGCCGGTTTATAGACGTTTTCTTTAAAACACAGTACATGCAATTCAAAACACAAAATGTATTTTTTCATATTAAGAGTAAATTCTGCCCTAATTTATTGACTTTTCTGGGCCCTAAAAAGAGCACAAAGCCCACAAAATACAATAACAATGCATAACTTGTTTGTTTTCTACCATCCACTGTTGGCTCATTTAGGTTATGCAGTTAAACATCTCAAACTAGAGGAAGGGAGTCTCTGATAAGAGTCAGTGATATTCTCCAGCCTCCTGTAATGATGACTCTTTCATCAGTGAGAAAGCGTCTCCACACCCCAGCTTTAGTTTGAAGGGCTCTGTTGCAGTCCTGTGTCACTGAGAGATGGCATGATAGGCAAAGTGTACAACTTCTACAAAGAAATGCCCATCTCTTCATGAAACTGTTTCCTTCCTGCCAATCGCTTCCTCTGCTGTTTGAGACACGCAAAAGTCTGATTCAAGTTCACACGGAGTTCATAAAAAAACTCACGGTCAAAAACTTAAATGAAATAGGTTCGGTGTGCCTCAAACTTTCTTTACATACTCCTCTTTTATGTAATTTTGAGTATTTGCGATACATTACATTACAGTAAAGGAATGGGTAAAATGTATAAGCTGAACTTTGAAATGTCAATATGTATATGTGTGTGTGTGTGTACACTGAACATAAATAAAATAAAATATTTAAAAATAATATTTTATCTATGTCTCTATATATGTATACATATTTACATTTATTTACAATCTGTCAACAAACCACCTACACAGTACCTCATATCATAAGAGCATATTATTGATATAATTAAAAATCTAAATTTTTTTTTTTTTACACTTTTCATTTTAAAATCATTTTTGTACTTGCTGTGTGTGTGTTATTTTGGTGCTTAAAATATATGTTGGCATCAGAGCAGAGGCTGCGGTGTTTGCGTTGATTTTATTTATTTATTTATTCTTAATCATCGACTGTTTGAAGGGTTTAAAAGAACGTCTTGGCCGCTCACATGATATTTTTGCGGTGGCCTGAAGCATCTGAAAGATAAACTGGCCACAGAAGAGAGAAGGACAGAGATCGACACGTCAGAGCTGCTGTCAATCATCTGCTCTGACACTCATCATTTTCATATCTTCACTGTACCCCGCCGGACTTTGGCCTGAACAAAAGACATGCATATGAAGGCCGAGGGCACAACGCCATAACAGCACAACATTAATCTCATTCGATAGGCGTAATTAAATTTCAGAAGCCACGTTTGGTCAAATAATGGAGAGGAAACCAGGCTTATGGCGAACAATAGACATCAAACACTGCTCAGCATTTAGCGCTGCTTGTCTTTCAAATCACAGTTGACTTTCTTCACGATAAATGTGAATGCATTTTCTTATCTGCATCGTTTTGCTCCCTTACAAGGCTCTGCCTCTTTTAAATGTATCATTATTAATCATCAAAACCGGATTATGCGCCGATCTCTTTAAATGAATTAGATGCTTTGACTTTCGATTTGGATAATAATAATAATAAACACAAATTATTAGAATAAAACTGGCATGCATGCTTGCTGATTTTCTGTTTTAAATACAAACGTATGCATTGGTGTTAATAGGTCCAACTGCAAAGCCACTTGTTAAAAGCTGTCATTTTAGGTATAATTTTAATAATAGGGAACAACAGAAAAGGTGCGCGCAGAATCCACTTAAACATACAATTTACACAAGGACTCTCTCAGATATCTGTAATTGCACAGTGAAATATTCCTCAACCTCATTTTCGGGTCACGATGCGCTGCCTTCGGAAAATGCTTTGAAGTCGGAGAGAAACTGTCAGGAAGAAAAAGTTCTCTGAGAGCGATAAACACCTCGCGCTTTATCTAGCTTATTAATACGTGTGTGTTTTAGTGCAATATTCAGATGAATTAGAGACAGCTGATATTTTCTCAGATTTAATTTCGTGATGTATTGCACTACGTGTGCGTTCATTAATTTTTACCTATCATTTATTACATGCTTATTTCATTCTGTGCAAATGGAACACACCCCGATCGGGCATATGAACACAACATATAAATAAAAAAAAGGATTTATTAGGTTATATTTGCTGAAGGTGACTCAATACTGACGGTCAATAAGTTCTCGAACGTTTCAGGAACTAAACAAAACAGACAGTTAAAATGCAAATGAGTAATAAAAAAAGGTTTCACTTGGCGTTAAATAGAGGAAAATCGCGTTCACCTGTGGAGGTAACCATAGCAACAGCCGCACACTTTTCTTAAGGATCGTGATTGAACGGAACGCTGAAAAAACACAATTAATTTTAATATTACATCATTTATCAACAAAGACTCGCATGCTGTTTTGTTTAAAAAACATTTTCTACAATTTACAATTCGGCTTGTGAGAGACGAACCTTCGCTAAAATCCCCAGCAAAATGTATTTTAAATGCGTAAATCGTATAATTAGCGCACGCTTACGTTGAGAAGGCTATTATTAAAGTACACTCATATGCTGTGTCCTGAACGCTTACGCGGGAACGCACATACAGACACACACGATGCCGGGCTGCTTTTCACTCTGAGCAAAGTGAGTTTATCATTTCACTCTCGCTCCGCGCGCTGGGTGGGATTTTGGAGCGCCCTAGGTCTGACAGCTGTAGTGCGCATGCGCCGAAGGCCCTTTCAGTACCTGCCAGTGCGCTCTTTATTTCACATGTTGCAGCTCTCGCTTGACAATCACTCCATTTAAGTTATCAGCTGCGGTTGCTTCACCATGGTGAAGAGGAAAACAAAAAGCGAGCAGAGCTAAGGAGGAAGACGGCTTCTTGTTTATCCCTTCGACTTCATCTGCTACTTTTTGAGGATATACTAACGATGCATCGGAGAACGTTGCTTTCGTGAAAGTTAAAGAAGAATTACGCCCGGACTTGTTTTTTTTTTTCTTCCCTCGGCGGAATGAAGCAGCGAGTTTAAAGCAAGCTCGGAGACTTTTACATCGCGTACTTTCAAAATCACGCAAAGCGCGGACGGTTTCTGCCAGCGGATTTTTACCTGAGCAGGTGAAGCGTACGCTTGCCATCATGTCCAAGCCCATGGATCACGTTAAGCGTCCTATGAACGCGTTCATGGTGTGGTCCCGAGCGCAGCGGCGGAAAATGGCCCAAGAAAATCCGAAAATGCACAATTCCGAAATCAGCAAGCGATTGGGAGCGGAGTGGAAACTTTTGACGGAGTCTGAAAAGAGGCCGTTCATCGACGAAGCGAAGCGACTGCGGGCGATGCACATGAAGGAACACCCTGACTACAAATACAGACCCAGGCGAAAGCCCAAGACTTTAATGAAGAAAGACAAATTCGCGTTCCCGGTGGCGTATAATTTGGGAGAGCACGAGGCGCTTAAAGTGGGCGGCTTACCGAGCGGAGTGCTTACTGAGTCGTTAATGAGCCACCCCGATAAAGCGGCGGCGGCGGCTGCGGCAGCCGCGGCGAGGGTGTTCTTCAACCCTTCCATGTCTGCAAACCCCTACTCGTTTTTTGACCTCGGCTCAAAAATGACAGAACTTTCTCCGTCTTTCCCGTACGCCTCACCGTTGGGTTACCCAACAGCAGCGACGGCTTTCTCCGGAGCGGGCGCTGTCGGAACCGGCGCGCACACCCACACGCATTCCCATCCATCGCCGGGTAACCCGGGCTACATGATCCCATGTAACTGCGCCGCTTGGCCGTCCGCGGGGCTCCAGCCACCTCTCGCCTACATTTTACTACCTGGAATGGGCAAACCACAACTTGAACCGTATCCCGCGTACGCGGCGGCGTTATGAGACTCTGAAAAGTTTCTAAATGTGAAATCGACGCAATACACGTGGAGCATGAACATGTGATGCCACGATCGTCATATCAGATATCACATGTGTTTGTATCATGATTAATGCCTTGGTGTAAGGTAAAACTCTTCGGCGTGCCGTGGATATGAACGAGCGAATCCAGCACGCCTTTATCAATGTGAATAATTCTATGAAAAGCTACCAAGTAAGACTAACCTGTTGACTCTGTAACTAGTTTACCATGTGTCGCTACTGCAGAGAAAATCGGACGATGCTGTTCAAGTGGCTGCATTTTAGCTATATTGGAAAAAAAGCATTGTTTTATTATGAAAACCAACATTGTCACAAATCAACATGAAAATCGCGCATTTTTTTTTCTCTTGCTTTTTCTTCAAATCATTCATGTTGCTGTAAATGCGTACAGTTTTATTAAATCATATCTGGTTAGTGCTCCAAATGCCGGAGCTGTTGGACTAGAAATCAGGTGTATATTTTGAGTTTTGAATACTATTCCATGGATGTATGTAATATTTATTGTTCAGTCAGTGAAACTACCCTATTTGTTGATCGTGGGACACGCCGTGTCCTTTGATATTTGCACAAAGGGAGACCACGAGCACTTATAAGTGTAATTTATTCAAAAGAAACAACATGCCCAAGTTTCAGAAATTTCTAGGGTGCCGGTCCGTCACAGATGCGTTCACGTAAAGAAAGTCAGTCCGTTTTTTTACTAACTCGAAGTGAAATGTATGTTATATGTTTTGCATAATTCCACTTATATGTACTTAAAATGCCTATCGTTCATTTATTGAACAAGGGGGATATAATAAAGCGTATGCGGAAAAAGGAAATTGCTCTGTAGTTCTTGATGAATGACGAACAAGATTTGTATCTTGAATGCCTTTACTTGGTCGGACCAGGTGAAGTGTAAAGTATCCTCTAAAGGACGCTTTTGTTCGGGCTTTGAATAGAATTACTCAGAAATCTCAAGCAGGTCTTTGTAATCAAGAGCCAAAATCCTGATTTATCACAACTCAGATCATGAATAGGAAGGAAGATAAAGCTGAGGAGTTTACTTTAAAGGAGAAAAACGAAACCGTTTAGGCCTTTTCTTTGCATCTTTGGAGCTTACTTTTTTTTTTAAATGTGAACACTTGTCTATTTAATTGTTTTATGCGCTCACCTTAATTATGCATTTAATAACCACACGGCAGAATTATTGCGTTTTATTTACGTCCTCCTTCCCAATATGCTCCGCGCCAGGTCGTTCTTAATGTAAACTGCCCTCTTAGATTACATTAAGAAGTTAATTCATATGGCTCAGTCCAATTATGCACAACTAATTTGGACTGTCCAGGGATAATTACCTCCGCCACGGTTAATTGAATCTTTTCACTGGCCTGTATTCTCCATTGTCACCCCGCCATCGCCGCTCTCCACGGAACTTCCTGCTTCGCTTTGGAGAAGTGACCTTGTTTCAGTTGTTATGAACCAGACCAATCAACAAATCACGGGGCTGTTTACAAGCACGTTATTTACAGGACAGACACCTTTTCAAGAACGATCCTTTAATTACAGAGCAGCTTCTTGACGTTATTTTTTGTTTTAAATTCAGCGCGATATAGTGCGTTTTTTTTTATGTCACGCACATTATTCACAGGACAGGCACGTTTTCAAGAATGCTTCTCTTTTCATTTCATAGATGACCTTTTGCCCGTTTGCAAAACCACGGAAGATTTTTTTTTAAAGATTTGCATTTCAATGGAACCCAAGATATTTCATTTCAAACAAGTTATTATTTATTCTTTTACATTTGACCTTTCGGACTTTTCCCAAACTCCTGAAAAACTGAAAGATTTACATTTCAATGAAAAACACGTTTGCATTTAATTACTGATTTACTTCCCATAGCATATGAAGAGTTTGATTTAAAAAAAAAAAATGTTATGTTTTAATGTGTTTTTCAGTTATTTTGTAACCTATTCAAAATAACTTCATTCTATAGTTTGAGATGAACTGGAATGCACAACGAAAAACATGATTTTTGAGTCGAACTCTTCATATTAAGGTGGAAATGTGCTGATTTCTCTCTACCTGCCCTGACCTTTACAATGACTGTTGCAGGTGCAACCGGGTTGATTCGGCTAATGGCTGAAAAATCAGCACATATGCATATTTCAAATGAGCTAAAAGCAGATTTTTTGCCTCTACATTACAAGAGTTTGCACACGGAAATGCCTGAAAAGGTCGCCCGCTCCACAAAAGAGCACACATTACCAGCCCAGTGACCATTTTTCCTTTTTTCCCTCGGCTCTCCTTTCTCCCTCCGCTTTAAAAAAAGGGGGCACTAACTGAAAGAACTTTGTCTCCCTTCAGTAGGAGCATTTAGACAGTCGAGGAGGTTTTGTCTCGGAACAAAACATGAGTTGGGAGGCCTTTGTGAGCCTGTTGTTTGTTGAAGTGGAGCTCAGCAAAAAGCGCCTGCTTTCCCTCATTGTGGTTAAAGCAATCAGTGGTATTTGGAAAACTGTTAGTATTGTGCACTTCTTCTGTGTTCATTGTTGAGGATTTCTTTTCACAAGGTTTTTTTTTTCTTCCCCCCTTTTTTTCAGGCAATCCAGCTGGCCGGGGTGAATAGCGCTGCAATGTGTACACGCTTTGTCCCTCCGAGTCCTTCAAGTAGCCTACATTGAATAGAGTGAGTTGACACTGGATGACAGTGAAACAACATAATAAAAAATACATGAGCGCATGAATGGAGCCAGGCGCATAAATAAATAAAATGGGTGACCAAAACTGGATAAACTGAATGACAAAACGGTGAAAGGGGAACAAAAAGATATTTAACACGGCAGATTAGCATTAGAAAGCCATCTACAAAGCAGAACAATTGATGAATGCGTTTACAGGCCAAGAAAGGAATGAACTAAATGGCTTTTGAATAGATATGCTTCTTCTTTTCTGGAAAGGAGATCCAATGGGAAAGGTAGAGATGCAACTATTCAAACAAGTGCATGAGAAAATCTTTTGACGAATGGAGGAATGACGAAATTTGTTCGCTTGCAGAACCAAAAGGTGCCTCTTTTTTTTGGCACAAAGTTCATGGCGAGTCAGAAATCGCTGACACGAGGTAAGCGCTGATATGTGGAGGTTTCTGGCCAAGATTTTGACATCATCAGGTGTCAACTATCATAATGTGCCCATCTTCGCTTAAGGCGAGACAGAACAGGTAAATATAAGATGGAATATTTAACTAAAAGATGTTGCCACACTTTTCCAGTTGATTTATGACATTGGTATGTTTCTGCATGATATGTTTCTGATGTCTAAATATGCAAATGAGGCATTATCTAATTATGTATGCACTACACTGCATATTTCCTGAAGATAAAGCTAAACATTGGATGTCAGGTTTAAAATATGATCAAAAATACCTTTACAATATTATTAAGATTAACATATTTGAACGTAAAAACCTTCAAAATGTAGATAGGAATAAAACTCAATTGTGGTGCTTCTGAAGTGGAGAAAAAAACCCATTTTGAGAAACGGCCTTTAAAAAATATGGATTATTAACCTTGTTATAAAAACCTGAAGTCAAGAAGAAAAAACTCACGGCCATTAAAACATACAGATGCAAATAAAGTGCACTAAAATGTTTCATATTCCTAAAATACATGTTATGCAAAACCAAACAGCCCAAAATCTCAGCCCAGTGCATGAAAATATTGCCCCAGTTTGTGTGGGGCTGGTAAAACAGCACAGTTTATGTAAAAAGGCTCCAAATGCCACATCTCCTAATCGCAATATCCATTAAACGCAGTTCAGAAGCCAGCACACTATCACGGGCGGGATTTTTCTCCAGCATGGGTGTATTTGACACTACAGCGATAGTATCAGATGAAAGACCAGGAAAAAGCCAAATTTATCCAACCTAACAATCCTTTGAGGAACTGAACCTATGGACGATTGGTCAGCACACTCTGATTCACTGTGTCTTTTAAAGCGCTCATTGATTTTTAGCGATTTGATCCTTTTCAGCCTCACTAAACACTCCAGCCATGATAATAGAAGTTTCCGCCTATGACCCAAATATCCTCTGTGTTGCTTCAACACACAAAAGATTTTGTTTCCCTCCCTCAAGAGTGTAAAAGTGCTTTCTCTCTACTGGAAATATACGAGCAATGACACTGAAAAACACACATCTGTGAGATATTATTACTATAGCCATGCTTATACTTGAGGGGAAAAAAACAATGTTGAATATTTTGATTCCCAAAGGTCATAATGGTACAGTAAATAAAATTAATTTGCACTTCTAATATGTTTTAACAGGACAGTCCATCAGAATGATGCATGGCCAGAAAGCATCATGAATAAATCATGCTAATAGTGTTATCAGCTGTTTTTTTTTCTTTCTTTTGGCCACTTGTTAAAAGCAATTTATCAATTTCTGCTGCCAAACACTGGCACAAAGAATAAATGCTTCCTCTCTTAGTGCAATATGGAATTTGAAAACTATATATATATATATTTATTTGCATTATATGTATTTAACAGATCTGATTATTTAACGTTTTTATCACTTTGGACTGAAATCGTGAAATATGCATAATCATGATAATATGCAGTATAAGGACCAAGATGCATTAAAAGCAATAAATCACTGTAATATTCAAAAATCTTAAAATCAAAAAGATGATCGCAGGTGTTTTTTTTTTTATGAATATAGATGTTTTCATGTTATAAAATAAAACTCAAATAACAAAATGCAGTGTTACACTGAAAAATAAACATAAAAGAGATCAAATATTATAAGGTTTGAGTTAAATTCATTATGCTAGTGTTATACAAATAATAAGAGACTCATGTAAATAGTTAATTACAAAATAGGATTACATCAAATATTTATTGGTGCTACTGTGTTTAAAAATAAAGTACGGTGATGATGTGAATTTGGCACATTAGACAAAATAGAAAGCAATATTAACATAAAAGAGATTTAATAAATATAAATTATTTAAGCTGGTGTTAAATATATATAAATTGTAAAAATAAATAAACTATGCTTTTATAAAAAAACAGAATAAATTTGAAAGATATAAAAAAAAAAGCTTTTTTTTTTTTCACAAAACTGTGATGCTGTGAACTTAAAATATCAGATGTAATACACTGCACTATACACATTAAAGAAATAAAATAAAATTTGAGTCCGATACTTCACACTGGACGTAAAATATTGTACAAATATTAAGATAAAATATACTTTTTAAAATGTTGACTTATTCATTAAGGAATAACGACGCGAAAATGTCCTCATGCACAAACTTTGTTTAGCTCAGATAGATAGAAATTATTTTTTATTGATAATTTAGATCCACTTTCAACCAGTCCCAGATGCACGAGTATTTCGGCTCTAAACGAGAAGTCTCATGCAGATTCTCAGTGAACTCATGATGTAATTCCATGTCATTTTTGAGGCGAGAGGCGAGCGCAGAGGTAGTTTACCGCGGCCTCTCTCTTGGCGCAGCATCTCAAAGTCCTCGCTGACTTCTCCAGCTCATTTAAGGCAAATTAAAGTGTGAAAAAGTCTCTCCCGGAGCAATCGCTCCATCATGAGGGCCTTGTGTCAAGCATGTTTATGGGGGCAATGGACTGTATTACCTGTAATCTCTGGAGAAGGACTCCACATTTCCTTACTTCAGTTTGCTCCGAGGAGGGCAAAAAACCCAAAATTATCTCGCATTCCACCTTTACTGCAACATCTCGACGTGTCAAATCGGAGCTTCAGAACTCGCTCGTGTCGCTGTGCCCAAGGTCACTAGAAGAAATGAGATATACACTCACATAAACACTGCACGTCTTCTGAAGTCTGAACTCTGTACTTAAAAGAGGAAGTTTGTGTCAAGGTATTGTACACAATAAGCCACGTACAGCAGCCAGTGCCTGCAGGAAGGCAGAAAATCACATGATGAAAATTGGAAAGACACACTCACTCACAGCTTGAGATGGGCGACAGTTCGACTCCAAACAAACCGGCCGTGTTTTTTTCCCAGCGGGACAGCCACTGAAGGACGATCCTGTGTAGAGATTGACGTTTTTAATACAGACAAACTGCAAGACAAAAACGGTAAACGTAATCTGCTACATTGCATATTTTACTTAACTTATCACATTGATTTAAATGGGATAACAGCTTACACTTTATATTACATGAACTTAACTACTGCGTACTTACATAAAAAATAAGTAGAATGTGGTCACATTGTATTGCAAAACACTTTAGCTGCTATTGAGGTGGATACAGGTAAGTTTAAGGTCGGGTTAAAGTGTCAACATTGTAAATACAGAAATTAATTACAGGTCTAATTATATTTTGTAAAAATATAAAGTCTTATGTAAAACAGGTTTGGTTTCCAAAAAGTGCATTATACCCAATGTTTAATTTAAATATAAGTAGGTAAATCCAACTAATATAAAGTAGGATTGAATAATTTTGTACCATATTGATATAAAATACAAATATATCGAAATTAACAACATGAAGTGCATTAAACATTATTATACGCCAAAGTTCCCCAAACTGGGCTTTGTGAAGAAACTGCGGGGGGGTTGAGCATTTAATGAAAAGTAATTAAGAAATTAAATCATGAAAATGTAAAATAAAATAAACATTTCAATCAAAATAAAATGCTTTATTAAAAAAATATATTCCACCTGCATGTCTACATGTGACCATGTGAATAATATATAATCATCTAATCAGAAAAAATAATATGTAGTGTAATAAAATTACAAGTACTTAATTTTCAGGATTTGACTACATAATCCAGATTATATGTAATGGTTAATTCACAGCACTGTTCATAAATAAAGCTGCATTATAATAAACCAGATGCATTCAAAGCAATCTTTGTACACAAATATGAATTTTCTCAAATCTGTAATTACAATTTTAAAGTGCAGCACATCAAACAATAACTGGCAGTGTTGTTCATTTCATTAAAATATGAAATTAAAAATATGAAATACTCCACATGATTACCTGCCCGTTATGTGACCAGTAATATACAATTATGTAATCAAAGTAACCAATGTGATTACAAGTATTTAAAATGTAATGTAATTACAAGTAGCCTACTTAATTAAAAAAGACAAGAAGATGAATTCAAAGCAACCTCTGTACATAAATAGGAATATAAAAAACAATATATGAAATATTTCCAATTTACCTGCCTGTCATGTGACCACGTGAGCAATATGTAATTATGTAATCTGATTACAAGTATTTTAAAATGTAATACAATCTAATTACAAGTACTTCATTTTTGAAAGCCGATGATGTAATCTAGATCACATGTAATCAGCTACAACCCAGCACTGTTCATAAATAAGGCTGCATTTTAAGAAACAAGATGCATTCAAAGCAATCACTGTACATATTTGGAATATTTTAATAAATAAATAAATACAGCATCTCAACCTATGACTGACAGTTTTTTTTTTTTTTCTACAAATGCTGAAATAATCTCCTACTTCTAGGTAACCCTACATAAAACTACAGAGTATTTGCAGTACACTGACACTGTCCCATATTTCGTTTTGAATGATTCACACAATAAAGTGCTGAAATATTAGCATCTTTTCGCATGTTTGCACATTAAAAATGTCCTCCGTCCCAGAGATTTGAGCTTTTCTAATACCCATGTGAAATTTTAAAATATGCACAAGTCTTTGAGAAATACTCTGTCAGCTGACATGATGTTTTTGTTCGTTTTCTAGTTAACTGCTGGCACAGATTGTCTGCCATCATATTAAATTCCCTGGTTTGGAGGCTAAAATGTATCAGTGGAAAATAGGAAATAATGAATTTGAAGAACTTTTAGCCTCGGGAGTTAGTCACAAAGTATTATATCCTCCTATGAGACACCACATGCGCAAAAAAAGATAAGTACCTGGCAGTCGGTACACTTGAACCTACATATGCCTATCAATAAAGCAGATTATTTTCTCTGCTTATTACTGAGCCGATCTGGCGGGGGGGGCTGCAGATTACATCCTTAATGAGAATGAGTGAATGTCTCTCATTTGCTCAAAAACTCCTCTTGAGGAACGCTCTACGCCTCCCACAGGATTTCTGCGAGCGTTCATAATAATAATAATGATTATTATTATTGTTGGCGTCACAAAATCCTCACTGGCTTCAATTTGTACAGCTTCATTTATTCATATTTCAGCAGGATTATTTAAGCATGGCCTGCTCTGAATTCCACATCGATTATCGCTTTACATATTGCTATATGCATATGGATTTGCCCTCACAGTCTTTCTTAAGGCTCATGCAGCAAACCACTGCCAGATTTTAGTATGCTGTAACTTATATTCAAGAGGTTTGGCACTCCAGGCTGAACGCAGTCAAAATAGTCACATCTAAAAGGTTCTATGTTGCACGGTTCTGTTCTATTCTATTGCATTCACTTCAATTAGATTCCATTGCGTCACATTCCCTTATAGTCTATTAAATTGCATTCTGTTCTATTTTATTCCAATGCACTGCAGTGCATTCCATTCCATTCTATTGCATTGCGCTCTATTCTATACCATCCTGTTGCAGTGCATTAAACTCTGTTCTATATTACTGCATTGCATTCCGTTATAGTATTCTCTTGTAGTGCATTCTGTTCTGTTCTGTTCTATTCCATTGCGTTCCTTTATATACTATACAATTGCATTCCATTCTTTTGCACTGCATTCCTTTCTATACTACTGTATTATATTGCATACTATTTTATTCTGTTGCATTCAATTATTTTCTATTTTATTGCATTGTGTTCCATTACATACTATTCAATTGCATTGCATTCTATTCTATACTATCCTATTGCAGGGCATTCAACTTTGTTCTATACTATTGCATTGCATTGCATTATATAATATTGTACTCTGTTGAACTGCATTGTATTCTATTGCAGTGCATTCTGTTCTATTCCATTGCGTTCCTTTATATACACTATACAATTGCATTCCATTCTTTTGCACTGCATTCCTTTCTATACTACTGTATTGCATTGCATTCTATTTTATTCTGCTGCATTCAATTATTTTCTATTTTATTGCATTGTGTTCCATTACATACTATTCTATTGGATGGCATTCTATTTTATACTACCCTATTGCAAGGTATTCAACTTTGTTCTATACTATTGCATTGCATAGCATTGCATTATATAGTATTGTACTCTGTTTAACTACATTGTATTCTATTGCAGTGCATTCTGTTCTGTTCTATTCTATTGTGTTCCGTTATATACTATACTATTGCATTCCATTCTATTGCACTGCGTTCCTTTCTATACTACTGCATTACATTGCATTCTATTTTATTCAATTATTTTCTATTTTACGGCACTGTGTTT
Source organism: Enteromius anoplus (assembly GCA_032359395.1). Taxonomy (NCBI): domain Eukaryota; kingdom Metazoa; phylum Chordata; class Actinopteri; order Cypriniformes; family Cyprinidae; genus Enteromius; species Enteromius anoplus. The sequence goes on from JAUMHG010000048.1 coordinate 2,265,668, forward strand.
CATTCTATACTATTCTATCGCATTGCATTCTATTCTATACTATCACAGTGCATTCAACTTTGTTCTATACTACTTAATTGCATTGTACTCTATTGCAGTGCATTCTGTTCTGTTCTATTCTATTTAGTTCCATAATTTACTATTTTATTGCATTGCATTCTACTCTGTTATACTCCAATCTGTTGTATTCTCTGCATTCCATTGCATTGCATCAATTTCTATACTATTCTATTACATTCTGTCACTTTCAATTCTGTGGCATTGTTTTGCATTATATTGCATTGCGTTCTATTCTACTGCAGTGCAGTGCATTCCATTCTGTTCTATTTCATTCCCTTGTGTTATGTTATATATTGTTCAATTGCATTGCATTCTATTCTATTGTGCTCTGTTGGATTCTATTGCATTCTATTTCAGTCTCAGTTGGTGGCCTGGGACGTAGGTCAGAATGCTAAACGCAAATAATAAAATGCAACTAAAAGCATATACTTAGATTAGATAAACAAGCTTCAAACTATTTAAAAAGGTAAAAACACTCCCAATAGCTTTGAAGGCGCTTCACTCAGTTTCTTTAGCTGACTCAGTAATATTACTATATAGCCAAGTGCTTGCTTTCAAATCATACTAATTCACCCCTGAATCATATTAATTATATTTTATGACAACTTAATTTAACTAAGAAGGTTTTTTTATACCGCAAAGCACCGCAACAGAGCGCTCAATATGTCATCTGACAAAACAACAACCATAACAATATTTAAACACTCACAAAAATGTTGTCGTATCATTTTTTTTCAATATGCAATTTGCTACAGCAACCAAAAGCACATTATCAAACCCCTGTTTGTGCATAACTGGAACAAATAGCGACTCTAATAACACACTTAATCTATTTCGAATGCTGCTTCTCACAGAATGAAGCCCATAGTGGGAATCACAACTAAATAGCCAGAAATCAATGATTACACATACACAACTGCATGCTATTTTTGAAAATCACTAATTTAAATCTTCTAGAGTAGAAATAAAAAAAAGACCCCAAATCAAAATGCTTTGCTGTGTTTTACACAATGCAAGCACAATGAAAGATACTAGATTTCATGAAATGCTCATGAATTGCAAAACTAATTTCTCCCCCCCACCACCCCACCTTCTCTTCTCGTCACATCACTCATCAATGTGTCAACAGTGCAAACTTTCCCAGAAAGTTTTCCAGTCAATGCCGTTGTTTGCATTCATCTTCATGAACTCTCTTCTAACCCACGAGCGTGTTTGAAACCTGGAATAACCCTCAGACCTTTCTAGCTCTCGCTCATTGTCAATACGCCAGCGATGCATTCAAAAAGGCACTTAAACTGGATCATTAGGGTGAAATGTGCACCGAAATATCATCGGCAGCATCGTGCAGTAACGAGACGTGCATTTATGTATGTAGGACAGCGTGTAAATACGAGTCATTAGGCCGTTAACGTCAGACTCATTGCGTTCCAGTGTCACTCTGCACTTCTCAACACTTCTGCTGATATAGTTTAACAAATGCAGTTTGATGCAGGATAAATAAATGTTCAAACGCTCATGTTTAGGTATTGAATTTGTGCGTCTCGGTAATTTGATTTACAATCAGAGGTGACAGGCCGGTGGGCTCAGGTACAGCTAAAGGAGCGTCTGCCTGCCTGCGAGAGAGCTTTATTAACACCACCTCGGATACGCTAAAGTGCCTGCATACAAACGCTTTGTCAAAATCATGCTATTTATACATAGTAAAAAGTATGCGAATTTGTATTCAGTTTTGAAGAGTAGCTGTGCTGAATTATCTACATTCAATTAAACGATCTGATGTGTGCAATGACAGCTGAATCAATTGCTTTTTCGTACCTTTGGAGGTTCAGTGCTGTGCCTTTGAAGTTTCAACTTTGTCTCGGATGCAAAAAGTCAATAGTTGTCATCCAGTATGAGGATGTATTACTCAGACAGTTTATCGCACGTAAACAATGCAAGAAATTCCCCATATAGAAACATTTATAAATGTATATCTAATAATTACATTTAATAAAGAAAGTATATATAATTTTTATATAAAAACATACATTATAATAGTATAATATCATAATATACGGTACATTAAATATATAATAATTATATATATAATAAATATAAAGTGACATAGTCTGTATGCCATAATAGAAAAATAGGATTATTAATTAAAATTATAAATTCATGACATTAAATAAACTGTTATA
>JAUMHG010000048.1:2313201-2339334 GCA_032359395.1 Enteromius anoplus
TCAACTTCACGGGGTGCTCCAAAGGACACACTCGGGCCTGACGTATCAGGGGGAGCGGTTTCCTCCGGAAACACCACTGGCCACTGGCCGAAGCACACTCAACGGTAACCTGGAGATCCCCCACGCGTCTAGGCGTGGAGGGCGTGGAGGGCGTGAACCTGCTACGGTCCAGCGACCTGCCACGAGAAGAACGCACTGGGAGCCGTCCCACGAGTGAGAGGCGGGATCTCAGCGTGGCCAGGGTCATACGCTCACAATGAACGCATGAACCCTCCACGAAAGCTGCTCTCTTATACTCACGCAGTGACGAGCCGCACCTGAGCGCAATCAGTACACGCAAATCGGACAAGTACAAGGCAAATCGGTCTCTCTGGCGAGTTCCCATATGTAACGTCGAAGTGATTGGACTGAAAGGGTAATCAGTGTTTTTTTAGCTAAAATATCATTTCTTAAAAAAAAATGCATGGGTTATTTTCACTGTAGACAAAATTTGATTTCTAAAAAAAGAAGCAAAAATGTTCTTTAAATAGCTCCATTTTATTTTCGGACAAAGCAATCTTTTTATATTTAATTATTATTATTTTGCAGTTAATACTTAATTAAGAAAAAAATTTAAATGTTGATTTCTAACCAGCGTTGAGTGTGTATGTTCATGTAGCCTCTAATACATTCACAGCTAATGGCAGCTGACGCGGGTGTGGCAACACTTTTGTCCACAAGTATGATGGAGGAGAACGTTTCTTTCACGTCAACATCTATTTTCCCAGGCGTGGACTGCATGTCTGAACATCCAAACGCCACAAAAACCTCCAAACATGATGTGGAGCGGCTCAGCAGCCGGGCACTAGAGCTGGCATCAGCCTCGCCAGACAATACGGCTCCACATCAGTCCTTCAGAGAAACGACACGGCTTCAACAAGTGTCAAACATACCATTAGAGCTGTTTTTATTCTTTATTCTAGAACAAGTCTCCCAAATTTAGTTCTGTCAATGAAAAGAGGGACGGAACCTGCAGCATCACTAAAATGCATGTTTATTAAATGATCCTTATATTTACTTCATAGGCAAAATAAGACACAAAAAAGGGAAAAATAATGCAAAAATGGTCCTTAAAATAGTTTTTCAGCAATATATGGTTTATAAATAAATAAATAAATGAAAAAATTTGCTAACGTTTTAGGCAAACTAGAATTTTTTGTTTTTTTTAATTAATGTGCAAATTGTCCTTCTTAGACAAAATATAAAATAAAATAAATGCATAAATGGTCTATCAAAAAACATTATTTTAGGCTATATATATATATATAGCAAAAATCATCCTTACAATGGCTTTATTTCATATTAGGCAAAATTATATTTAAAATAAAAAGCAAAAATGCTTCTTTAAAACTTTTTTTTTCTGACAAAATAAATCAAAAATAGTTTTTAAAATGGCTGTTTTTTCTGTTCAGGCAAAATATGAATAAATCTAAAGAAAAAAATCTTTTTGGGCAATATGTAATTACTTATCTTAAAAATAACACAAAATTGTCCTTCAAATTGGCTTTATTTAAATTTCAGGAAAAATATATTGAGAAAAATTCCTAAAATAGCCTTTATTTTCTTCATCCCCTTTGTTCTGCGAATAAAAATACAGCAGAATCCCCAAATCTATGAAGAGAGTGACTGCAGGCTCACACAGGAAAGTGTGTTTCTCTGACTCTCTTCAGCATGATCCAGCGCACAGCTGCGAGACATTCACCGTTTCCGCTCGACACTAGTATCCTCCGGCAGCTCCGTCAGGACTTGTTTGTATTTGTTTAACCCCGTCTGCTCCAGTGAGATCAGACTCAATAAAATCACACACGTTTAACACACTTCACAACACCTAAAACACTCACCAAACTCTCACCCTGGGGAAACAACAACAAAAAGATGATCATGTTCTTGAAAGAAGCCTTTTCTGCATACCAAGGCTGCATTTATTAACTCTAAAATTGTGAAATATTATTACAATGAAAAATATTTTTTTTCTAGGTGAATATCTGTTAAAATGTAATTTATTTCTGTTATCAAAGCTGAAGTTTCAGCATTATAACACCAGTCTTCAGTATCACGTGATCCTTCAGAAATCATTCTAATATACTGATTTGAAATACATTTTTTTATGAATGTTGACATTTTATTTTTCAGGATTTTACTATTTTCTTTATTAATAGAAAGTTCAAAAGAACGGCATTTACTTGAAATGGAAATCTTTTGTAACCTTATAAAAATATTTACAGTCACTTCTGATCAATTTAATGCGTGTTCCTAAAAAATATATATTTTAAGGACCATATATAATATATAATTGTTTTAGGACTCATTTTTGGGAAAGGTTAGGCAGTAAAATAATAAATGCATCACTAAATGTTTTGACTTAATTGTCCATGAAGAATGTGTGCCTTCATTAGACTTCCTAAAGACCTCTTGCTCGTCTCTGCAGTGTCTTCTAATAAAGCACTAATGTCTTATTCATGAGCAGCTCTTCTCAGGGCACAGGAAATGTTCGGGGCTTGAATTTTCATGAATTGTGAAGTTGTGGCTAGATCCTGTTACCTAATGAAACAAATCATGCGTTTAAAAAGAAATGAGCAAATAAAATCAATACGGATCCGTTTACAGTTTGGTAACAAAGGACTGCAGAAAGGGCAAGACTTATTGGCGTGTTTGCCAAACACTAACGAGAAAAGGGAATTAACAAAGAACCGGACAGGAAAAAATCATTTGTTTTCATATTTTGACGAGAGATGTTTTAAACAGAATTTTACATTAAAACATTCAGCTCCTAGCAACGCCATAGCAACCACCCCAAATCCCCTAACAACTAAATAACTTACTAACAACCATTTAGCAACATAACACCAAGACCATCCAAGATGAGTTTGTTTCCTAATCAGATTTAGAGAAACACAGCACTGCATCAGTGTCTCAGCAAAAAGCTCTAAATAAATAGGTCTCTGCATGGATTTTGATGTGAGAGACAACAGGAGATTGACTTTTTCACCAGAGGAAGCGTTATGGATTATAACTGGTTTGAATTGAAAAATGTCTTAATGATAGTTTTATTTCCTTTGGCTTCTCAAGACATTGTGATGATTGTGAAATCAGCCGTTTGGAATCTCAATGTTGCATTTCTCCAAATCTGATGAAGAAACAAACCCATCTGCATCTTGAATGGCCTGAGGGTGACCACCAGGCACAGACACCCCCAAAGGAAACCCCATCATCCCTCCTCAAATTCATGTTTGCGACGTGAACAGGTGGTCAGCTAAGAGAGTAATTCCGCTCGATATGACTCTGGGTCCAGGGTTAAACCAGGCAACCGGACTTCCCCTTCCAGCCAAGTCATCTGAACACAGACCACTCTGTGGAAGCGATGTTAAAAACGCCCCGCAGTGCCCATCTAAGCCAAACCAAAGCGCTGCCCAAGATCTGCCTGGAATAAACGGAGAGACAAATTCCTAGGCTGCATGAGCTCGACACAACAGCTGCTCACTGTATGCTCTAATATGTTGAAGTACATCGCTGTAAAGCCTTCATCCCAGCAATTCAAACCATAAGAAAAACTCCAACAGAAAACTAGTTCTTGCACACTGACAGGAAAGTGCACTTTAAAATTCACATTCTGCCATTGCTTTTTTAATCTCATGCGGTTGCAAACCTGGACGCTGTTATTTTTATTATTTTAAAACTAAAGGAACCACAAACGCACTCAGAAATGAAGGAAAGGAAAGGACAGGAAGTGACATGTGGCCAGGTGTGGTTCCCTATTCATATTAGGAATTTGTGCTCTGCATTTAACCCATCCAAGTGCACACACACTGCAGTGAGAAGTGAACAACCACGCACACACACACACACACACACCGTGAACACACACCCGCAGCAGTTGGGGAACAGTGCCATGCTCAATCCTCAGTCTATCCTCAGTCTGGGTATTGAAGGTAAAGAGAGAGTGCTGGTTATTCACTAACCCCACCCACAATCCCTGCCGGACCTTGGACTCGAACCCACAACCTCCCCAAGTCCAACTCACTATCCATTAGGCCACAACTGCCCAATCAATATAAAAAAAGACAGGTCACTTGCAAAATTAGATTAAATGAATATAAAAGAAAAAGTGAATGAATCTTTCCAAGAATATAAGAATAAACCAGGCCTCGTGCACTTGCTTTAGAGAGCGCCGTCTTGCAGTGTTGCCATGTCCTCATATGAACAAGCACTTATGGGCATATTGTCTGATGTTAGCTCATAAAGCTAGGCACATTGTGGAGTTAATCTGTTGCGGATATCAGGTTTTTCTGGGCGGTGGTGGTTTAAAACAAAGCATTTGGGTGTTTTTGTGCTTGCCCTTTTTTGTTGTTGTTCTTTCTATGAAGATCTGGCAACACTGCAACCAAAATAAAAGTTTTTCTTTTTACATAATAAATGTGCGTGTACTGTGTATATTTATTATGCATTTATAAACACAAACACATGCACATATATATTTATGACAAAATATGTTAATATAAGAATAGAAATGTATAAATATAAATGCATGTAAATATTTTCAAGATATATACTGTATGCGTGTGTCTTTATATATACATAATAAATATTCACAGCGCACACACATATTACGTAAACAAAAACTTTTATTTTGGATGCAATTAACCAGATTAATCATTTGACAGCATTAATTATCATGTATATTGATTTATATTATTATGTCTATGTAAACTCTGGGTCATATCACATTAGTTTTTCACGATTTTTTTCACATTTTTCATCCTTTTCTATCAAAATGCATGCTACGGATGCGAAAATGCAGAAAATCAAACTTGATCTGAATATTTTTGTTTTATGACGTACAAAGGTTTCAGAGGCAGTGTGTGAACATGATAGATACAACATGAGGTCGTATTTATTTTTTAACGTGAGAAAATTTTGAACAAATTTCAGAAAGTGTGCAATAACCTGTTGCTTGAGCTCTTTGTATTTAAGGAGAGAGCTATAGTTATAACTCGGACATTGTTTGTTAGGATTTTCAGTGGTGTAGAATTTAGTAGAGAGGCTGTGACATGTCCTTAGCAATTTTTACTAAATTCTCTCTTGCAATAATTTTGATCAAACAATGAAATGTCTGTCGACCGATACCAGAATCGAACCTACAGACCTGCACATTAAAAGGGTTAGTACACCCAAAAATGTATTCATTAATTACTCACCATTATGCCGTTCCAACCCCATAAGACCTTCGTTCAACTTCGGAACACAAACTAAGCTATTTTTTATGAAATCAGAGAGCCATCTCTGCCCTCCGTAGAGAGCAACACAACTGAAATAAGTCGAAACTAAAACTTTAAGATCTCCTCCACTGGAGCTCCTCAGTATTATTATTCACCATAAGGGTTTGAAACAGCACGAGGGTGAGTAAATACTGACTAAATCCTTATTTTGGGGAAGATTTTCTTAAATATTCAGCACAGTGTAATGACCCGAATGAATGCGAGCCTTCACACTAAGCTGGAGTATGTTTCTGCCTCATGTGTCGTCAGAGGAACTAAAGCGCTTCGGTCTTATACAGATTGTGTCGAGCAGGTTTGTGGGTGTTCTCTGTCAGTCTTGACAGGAGCATCTGACAGCAGATGTCAGTATGCATGTCCTTTACTGCTTCACAGCTTCTCCAGATTCATATCGCAGTCCTGCTGCTTTGGCAAGCGACTGTAAAATGTGCAGTTTTATTCTAAATAACACAGAAGACGCTGTTTTAGACGCTGAGCAGAAACATTACGTCACTTATGGGTTGGAATGAGAATCGCAAGAAAATTTGGCGAACAAAAACATTATGTTGTATTAATATAATGTAGGTTTATTTTTTATCTTGATTTCTGTGTTTTAAGATTCAATACAAATTTATATCAAAACAGTGTCTAATAAAATTAATTCAGAAAACTTAATTTAAAATACAGCAATTCATTTACACCAAAACATTGCACTTTTGTCAGATAAGGCACTGCTCAACAGAACTGTGTCAATTAAAACATGCATGAGAAAATATGATTAGGCTAACATTATTTAAAGAATAACATTTTAGTGATAACAATAGTAAAGCTAGTTTGAAATAACATATTATGGAAGAAAAATAGCCTAAGAAATTGGATTAATTAGCAATAAATTAAAGTTAATTCATGGATCACTAACAAATATGCATCACATTAACTTTATTAGTTTAAAATCGTGCAATCCAAAACCTTACACATTTTCTATGCAACTAAATTACATCAATTTTAAAGTGTGCACGCTCATAAAAATAGACAAATGCAACTTGAAATCCATTTTCCTTTTCATTTCACAATTCTGTTCTTTTTTTGTTGTGTTTGTGTGTTTTTTAATATAAAATTTACATCAAATTTATATCGAAAATGGTATCTAATTAAATTCATAAATACAACTTTAAAAATGTAATCATTTTTAATATAAAATATAATTAAATTAAATACAGCAATTTACACTAAATTTACACAAAAAAAAATTTTTGTCAAATAAGATGCATGAAGGTCTTTGGGTTTCTGTATTTGATGTATTTGATCAGAAATACAGAAAAACAATTTAATATTGTGAAATATTATTGCGATTTAAAATAATAAATAAAATCTTACTGTTTCCAAACTTTTGACTGGTAGTGTGTATTGAGACTGTATTGAGTGCATCAGATGAACCCGTGCCATTCTTTCACACATATTACACATGCAATGACTGGCTCTTGTTGTGTTTATTTCTCATCATCTTTATTAACATATCTGATCGCGATCACTAATCCTAGCCCTATAATAAAGTCAACAACTCCGGTTCAGATTTCCGATGCGTTTAATTCGTTTTGTTAGAGGTCTGAAGAGGCTCTTACCGATATATTTGCTCCATTCGGGCTCCAGATCAGCCTGATTGGCCAGACAGCCCTTCATCACATTCAGGCAGTAGTTGTTGCAGGGCTTCAGCGAGAACAAACCCTGACAGTACGAGCAGTAGAGCATTTTAGTGAAGCCGCTGACGCACGCAGAGCTCATGGTGACCTGAGGACAGAAGACGAGAACGAAAATAAATTATAAATATACTGTATGAGTTCAAACAAAAAATTTAAAGTAGAATTAATTAAACAATGCAGAAACCCCTTTTTTTCTGACACCATTTTCCTTCCTGTGATTCAGTACTGTATCTAATATGTAGAGAAATCAATTTTTTTATAAGCCATGGTTGTAAAGGTCATGTGGATCAGTCTCTACAGGTATATTAGAGCTCCTTATGAGAAATAAACCAGTTAAACACCAGCTTTTCCAGCCCAAGGGAACAGATAAAGACCAGAAAACTAGTCTGGTTTAATGTATTTCTAAAGGACGGTTGAGTGATACAAGAGGGATTGATTATTTCCCACAGTGTGGAAAAGGAGAAGGACTCCAGTCAAAAGAAATGGAATTTACAATATAAACAACTGATGAATGAGAAAATATATATATTTTATGCACTAAGTGAAAAATAAAATAACAAAATAGAATAATATAGTATAATTTAAACTTAAAAGATTAAAAAATGCATAGGGCCCTAAAATTTTAATTTTAATTAATTAAAAATGTTGATGAAAAAAGGCTGATTTCATAAAATTGTATTTATAATTTTTTTTAATAAATTATACATTTCATGATTTCAATTAATTAGACATGCTTTAAATTTATTTGAACCATTTAAATAAAATCTGGAAAAATTAAAATGGGGAGGAAAAAAAACAACAACAAAAAACGCAGCTGAACGCAGTAAAATTTAAACTGAAAAAAATAATAATAATAATAATTTATAAAACTGTAATAAACTTAAATTGTATAAGTCACATTATTTCAGATGATTAGACATAAATTCTTTAATTTAACCATTACAACGTAAACCAGAAAAAATTTAACAGGGAAAAAAATAAAATCATAACTAAAAAGATGAAAAAACAAAACAAAACATATTTTAAAGGCCCTCAAAACTTAATTTATTTAACTATTAATAAATTCTATACACTTTAATGATTTCGATTAAGTAAACATGCTTTATATAAAATTTAACTATTAAAAAGGAATCCAGAAAAATTACAACAGAAATACAAATCCAAGGAAATTGAAAAGAAAAAGGCAGAAAAAATGCAATTGATTAAACTTGATTAAAATAAATTCTATAATTTTTAATGATTTCAATTACGTAAATATATGGAATCCAATAAAATGTAAACAAAAAAAAAATAAAAAAATAAAACACTCTAAACATGAACACAGTTAAATGTGTTACAAATGGATTTTTTTAAGTGAAACAGGTTTCAAAGGTCCCATCAAACCTCATGCATGAATGAACATGAATGCAGTTCATACTCTCAGATGCTACAGGTTTGTCTGATCAGTCTGAAGGGGCAGTTAGCACCGCTTTATGAACACTCACCTTAGAAACCCTGTTAGCCACTTCCCGTCCCACCACGAGGCCCTGGACGAAGGTGCGGGCGGCGATGAACGCTCGTGTAACCTGACCCTTCAGCTTCTTGGGAATGTCTCCAAAGGGCTTAAGCTGCTCCATGTACTTGCCGATGCATTCCAGATAGTCCTCGGTGATGAGATACTGGGAATTCAGGAGCTGGAACATGCGCTCCAGCAGACGCATCCAGAAATCGTTCAGCATCTCTTCCAGATTGACGTTGCCGCCTGTGTAGTACCTCTTCAGCTCGGAGAACAGGCCCTGGAAGACCTCGGCGTTCTGCAAGTACGGCTTCCCATAGGTGCGCAGAAACATCTCGTTCAGAGAGCGCTCGGTGCTCTCCAGCAACTCCAGGAAGAACTCTGTGAAAGCACAAAATACTGCTTTAACAGTCCAATACTAAAATGTGAGTCTGGAGCACAACACCAGCCACAGGGAACAGTTTTGATAAGCATAAAGCTGAATAAATACAAAATTGACTGATTTTAACGGTAAAAACTAAAAAATCTATGGTTAGTGGTAAATTCCTGTAAAACTTACAGGGAAAAACTGTAATATGACATTCCAGAATGCACTGCATTTCATATTGTGTCTGAATTTTATGTTTTTCTTTGAAATAGTTGTTTCTTAGTTTTTTCTTACTGGTTCTGTTTATTAGGTTTGTGTGTCACATGTAGTGTTGTTAAATTAATGTTTATTGCATATTTGAGTTTAACGAGTGTCACCATGATAGTGTTTAGTGTTTGTGTGAATGACACTGAGCTCCTTCTGTATATGATCATATTTAATAGCTGCCTGTGATGGGCTTTGGTTCATCATGTGACTGTCTCAACACTGTTGGTATATAAATTATATCAGTTTGTAATTATGGTATTTAACTGTAAATGTAACATAAAACCGTAAAACCTAATATGTTATTACAGTATTTGTTACGGGTTCATTGTTGAATATTTAGAGATTGTTATGAAAAATATTATTTTTTTAACACATTTGCAGGACAGAAAAAAAACATTAAAGTTTGAGAAGACTGAAAGAAAAAGTAAACTAGCTCAAATTATTGAATTGAATTATGTAAGTTCACCAAGAGCTTAAAAAAGAGATGTCAACTTATCAATTTTAAATTGAGTGACATGACTTTGATAAAGACTGAAGGTGTCACAGATAACTCTTTCTCCTGTGAAGTGCTTCCTCGTGAGCTCCGTCTCAATGGCATTATGTTGATCTGAATGCAGCGCAGCACATTGCTCTTATTCTCTCTCTTGGTTTTGTGCGTCCCGATCATCACGGCGCATGATGAAACCTCTGAATCACTAACGTCACAGTAAACAGGCTGTTTATTCACACAGAAAACATGCTGGGAATTATAAAACTAATCGCGCCGCTTCTGGATGTTGCAATAAATGGCTTTTACGGCTTTAATATTTTAATATGGCATAACTGTAAAAAAGCAATAAGGCACACAAGGTTGTGCAATATTGTCATACAAAGCACAGGTTCTTGTGTTTTATCACCTACATCGAGGATGCACAGAAAGCTACTTTGGATAAAATGATTAAACCTTTGCCAAATATTATTTGTCTGTCATGTAATAAATGTAACAGTAATTTTAAGAATGTAAATAAACAAATAAGTAAAAATAAAGCAGTTAAATAAAACAGTAAAAATAATAAAACGTAATAAAAAATAAGCCTTGGACTACTACAAATGTAATAGTAATTGTGTGCATGTAAATTAATTAATAAATATAAATAAAATGAAAAATAAGCAATAAAAATAATTGTCTAACAAATAATAAATGTAATAGTAATTGTAAAAAATTAAATAAAAGAACAAAAATATATATAAAGAAAATAAATCATAATAATAGTAAAAATAATTATTTAGTTATAATTAATTAAAGTAAAGCTTCTGGAAACAGACGCTCCTCAAAAGATCCTGATGATCATATTTGAGACTGTTTTTTTTAAATGACTGCTTCAGTTCAGTAAGTGTTCATCTGGAAATATGACTGCAGTTATTCTGACGGTTAATTGATCAAAATCAGCAAAGATTTTAGACGAAAAGCATGAGCTACAATTACACTAAAAGAGCTTTTACGGGATAAAAAGCATAATATATAATACAGAGTTAAGTAGACTGAGTTAAACAGGTTCAACAGCAATCATGTTGATCATATAGGCCTTCGAAGTGTGGGCTTTATAGGGTTAAAAATCCCTCATTGACACCAATTAATCAATGAACGTTAAAGAACAAATCGTACCATCAAACCTTTTATGTCCGGTCATAAATGTGTCCCTCAGCTCTTCGCTCGTGTCGTCCATGAGCTTCTCAAAGTCCCGTGAGCTTCTCTGGCTGAAGTTCTCCTCCATTTCTGGGTTACAGCAGCTTCTCTGAGGAGCACAAACCCGCAGATCGTCTCCTACAGACCAGAAAGAGACACAACTTTACACCGATAACAACCAGAAATGATGCTTGAGCAGCTAATCAGCATATTAGAATGATATCTGAAGGATCACGTGACTGCTGAATATTCAGCTTTGTATCAAAGAAAAAAATTACATTTTAAGATATATTCACATAGAAAAGAGCTATTTTAAATCGTAATATTATTTTACTATTTTTATATTTTATTTTTGATCAAATAAATGCAGCCTCTATGAGCAGAAGAGATGCATGAGATGAAAACATACAGTCAGGGGGCGTCTAAGTCCTTCATGTTGACATGAGGACCCGTCAAAGTGAGTCCATAATCAGTCACTCCACAGAATCTCTCATTATGACGGCTCTCTTTGAGTCTAATTAAAGAAAGCGTTTACATTCACTTCAGTCCTCTCTCTCTCTCTCTCTTGTCTTATTGTGGCTGTTCGTGTGGGCAGCAGAGCTCACAGATTGTCTCAGCAGTCGGTCACTTCCATATTTTCGTTTGGTTTTGGAGTTACATTTCATGCGAACTCAATTTGGGTTCAACAGTTTGTAAGTTATTGCTATAAAAAATTTAATGATGATTAAAAAAATCTAAAATAAAAACACAATTACTGTATATAAAATAAAATAAAATACATTAGAAACAAAAAAACAAAAAAACTAAATAAAAAAAATAAGATAAGATAATAAAATAAAAATAACAAAACAATTAGTCACTTCCATATTTTGGGATGGTTTTGGAGTTGCATATTTGGGTTCAGAAGTTTCCAAGTTATTGTTATATTTTAATAAAATTTAAATATATACTGCATATAAATAACAGGTGCAATAATTATTTTATTTACTAACTAAAATACAAAATTAAATTTAAATTAATTAATTCCAATAATAATGTTTCTGAGGAAAAGGTGCCGTTTTCCAATGCAATGTCTATTTAAGGCTCAAAAAAATAAAATATAAAATAAAATAAAAATAGTTTTAAACCAGCACTAGTCAAACCACCTCAGGCTGTATATTTTTAATCTGCATGAAGATATAGACGCTGTGTATATTTGTGTGTTAATTTTCATTTGGCTCTGTAATAAAACCACCATGTAAGCGTATTAATAAAGGTCAACAAGGTCAATGTCGACTTTAAAAATACTGCAGTGACCCTGTTGATGAATGGCTCTCCTGACAGCGATTTGTTAGACTGCACGCTTCCAGACGAAAACCTCTCGCCCATCAACAGCAATTCTATCTCTGATCGTGAAGTCAAGGAGGTCATAAAATGTCAACAGCGTTATTCCAGGCTTTTGGTTGACCTGAGAACAGCACCAGGCACATTCATATTCACCTTCACCAAACATCAGTTTAGTTCAACAAAATCCCTTCATGCAAAGAAAACACAGCCACACTGAACACAAGCGGCGGCTGGAGGTCTGTTTGCACACACTTAGCAGGAGCAGGCCTCGTAACATTGATTTAAATACATGAGAGGAGCTGTTAAGAAGTTCAAGAGCGGAGGACACATTTAGCACTGTTGACAAGCTAGCAGATGCTCTAAGTGTGATGCACTACCAGCCTTTTAGACCGAGATGATGACAGGGTCTTCTCAAAACACACAGGACAGACAGAGCAACCCAAGAGGTTAGGGAGTTTGATTTTGTCTTCTTAACTAAAATAAAATAAATAAAAAAATGGATGAACTATTCCTTTAAAGTGAACTTGTTTCTGTGCAGCAAAGTTATTATTTTATGATCTCCGAATACTTATTTTTAGTTTTCGACTATTAGATTTACTTGCCTTCTTATCAGCAATAATGCAAAATAAAAATAAATTTAAATATATATATTTTTAATTAATAAAATGTAGTATAAAACATAACAATCAAATGAAACATAAAACTAAATCAATTTAAATAAAATTAAACATTCCTTTAGCTTCCTCAACTTTGTATCAGCGTTAAAATAAAAGAAAACAATAATTCAATTAAGTAAAAAAATAATTAAAATAACATAAAATGAGCAAAAATAAAATAATATAACCAAATAAAAACCAAACTCAATAAAATAAACTTACCAAATAAACTTAAATTAAATTATCATTGTCATTTTTGGATTAACTATTTCTTTAACTTCCTCCACTTATCAAAAATAAAACTAAATTCATTAATTATATTAAATAAAAATAAAATAAACAAAAAAATAATCAAATAAACAGGCTGTAATGTTGAACTGAATGTTGAACTGAAACTGTGAACATCAAATCATCCTAAATAGTCTACTATAGCACAAAAAGGTTTGCACATGCACTTTTTTTTTTGTTTGTTTTCTCAACCTTTTTTGGCCCGTGACTCATTTTAGGGTCTAGAATGCTTGCAGTCTCACTCATACCACAAAATAAAGTTAAACCAAGGGCATAGGTTTGGTTTAAAGTTTGGTTGGAACCTACTGCAACCTTGAGATCTTTATTTTTAAAACAAACCAGTAATTAAAGCCATGACTCACAAGACCATGACTTGGTCAAAATGTTGCTGTTAAGAATGTGCCACTGCATAAAAGAAAAGGAAGTCTGTTAATATGCAAAATAACACGGTTCCCAAAAGTCTCATTCATTCAAACAAGAACTCTAGGACACTTCTGCAACCTCTGTGACTGAAATCTCCCATTTTATAACTATCATATAACTCACACCTGAAGAATATGAACTGTTAAGAAGCTCTGGAACATTTATATCATTGCTACCCATATTTAACAGTTATTTCATGCCAATGAGTCGCTAGTCTGGGGCAAGTTGTCACAATCGAATTGTAGGATTTGGCCATTAAATAAACAATAAGTCAATTATGAATCAAGATAACTTGTTAAATAGCTGAAATTGCAATGCTTTTTCAAAGCACAACTTTACATGTGACCCAGCATGCCAGAATATAGGGTAAAAAGTTTGATTAAATTGAAATGTATGGATCATCATATGGAGCTGAATAAATAAGCTTTCCATTGATGTATGGTTTGTTAGGATAGGACAATATTTAGCCAAGATCATTCACAAAATATCTTCATGGAACATGATCTTAAAATAATATGCTAATTATTTGTGCAATAAAAAAAGGAAAAATAAATAGCATTTTGCCCCGTACAATGTATTTTTGGCTTTTGCTACAATTATACCCGTTTTACTTAAGACACAAATTTGTGACAACTTGCCCCAACCTGACGTTTTATCTCAGCCTTCAATGTATACCACTTGCTACCAAACAGTTCATCAGTATATAGTTAAATATTATCTTATTCTGTTTTTGAACTATGAAACTAGCATGCACAACCAATGCAAAACACATACTGACACATGCTACAGATCGAGTGACAACTTGCCCCACACTCTCATATTAAGCAGCGTTTGAGCAGATGACAGTGTTGCAATTCAATCGATACCTGATGTTTCCTCGCTGGGAACGTTTGCAGAATTGTAACCCAGGTCAGTGAACGCGTCTTTCACCTGGCTGCAGTTCACCGCGCGGAGATCCGCCGCAACTGGGGCCAAAAGCGCGCAGAGCACGGCAAACACCGCCGACATCGCGAGCTCCGCGGAGACCCGATTTATTCCGCTGCAGATCGTCGGCATGGAGCTGGTCTCGGGGAAGCGCGCTGATTCCTCAGGATTGGGAGTCAAAGCGGCTTAAAGTTTCGCAGCAGAAAGCATATCGCGCGTTCTGACCGGAGTTCCTCGAGTTCGGGGAGGGATGCGAATGAACCTGCAGCTGTCAGAGTCAGGTCCTCCACACACAGCTGGAATTTCACTTCACAGGGTTTTTCTTCTCTTTGACTTAAGGAAAGCGATCTTACCTACCGTGGACCGCGTGCGCGATACGTCATCAAAACGATAAACGATAAACGCGCTCTGTTTCACAAACGGAACGTTATTCGGGAGGTAGAGCGCGCAACTGGTTATCAGTCGCGAATTTTATGGCTGTGGAACACGTGGAAAGGTTTAAAATGAGATTTACTAATTATGAG
This sequence comes from Enteromius anoplus, assembly GCA_032359395.1. Taxonomy (NCBI): domain Eukaryota; kingdom Metazoa; phylum Chordata; class Actinopteri; order Cypriniformes; family Cyprinidae; genus Enteromius; species Enteromius anoplus. The sequence continues at coordinate 2,328,129 of JAUMHG010000048.1, forward strand.
GAGAGTTTAGGAGGGTCTGACCCCATCCTTTAATTCTTCGAGAGGGGGAGTGTCTACAGTAGCCTACACTTAAAACTGTACGCATTTTTCATACAACTGTATACAGGTTTTAAAAGATTTGTTTTTTCAGTAAAAAAGTGGGTTTTTTCGAACAGCCGCTAGCGGATCGGTAACCATAACAACAGAGCTTTAGCGCGTTCCATCTCGATCGGTTTACAGCATATGATATTATGTATCACTTTACAATAGATTGAATATAAAAACTTTGTTATTTTTAATTTTTTTAAATTATTTCTTTGAAACTCAGAAACACTCAAAAAAAAAAAAAAAAAAAAATTAATTAATGAATTAAATTTCTGTCTTGTTTTTTATTACAAATACCTAAGCATTCTTAAATCGAGATAAATTTGAGAAGCAAAATGACATGTTTGTTTTATGAAAAATGCATCAAGATTAAACGGGTTTGGTTTAAAATAATAATAATATAAACCAATGGGCAAAAACAAAAATCGTATTATTATACATATTAATAATAATATTATCCCGCCCCCTGCTTTTTTGATACTTTTATTTTTGCATATTGTAAAAAAAAAATTGGCTTTTTCTCAAAAACAAAATTACTTATATATTTTTTTTTAATGTCAACTTGCTTTTAGTAAATGTATCTTAAGAATGTCTGGAAAACATAAATATACATACATACATGTCTTTTTTTTTAATTTATTATAATTTAGAACAGCAATTTAACCAGCCAAAAAGCTCTTGTGCATTCATGAAAATTAATGACAGAAACATGACATGCATTTCTGTTGCAGCCAAATTCTTATTCTCAGATCTACAATATTTTACTGGGTAAAATAACGCACTTATAATTAATGATTTGTGCAGCCCACCACTAATCACTAAAATACTTCTATTCAGGGGGTCTGGAATTGGGCTGTGCCAGATAGATAGGTACAGAGAACATAGATAAAGATAGATATGCCACCCACATCCACACTTTTGCAAAGTTTAGAACCTCAGAACTCTCATGCACTGAAATTAGAAAACATTTAATCAGCAAGACCTACACTAAAAACAGCATAATCCAGCAAAAACGTAAAAATAAAAAATATATTGAACCTATAATTAGTGTAAGGTTACATAGAGAGGGATGTATTTACATTTATGTACATGCTGTTTTCCACACAGTTCTCATTCTGCCAGCATCACTCCTACACTCATAGACTCTGTCTGACTCATAAGAATATATACACTTATATACTGGCCACCCTTGGAAGCCAAGCTGTCAATCAAAGCTTCAGATGAATTGTTCTAGGTATAGCAAACTTTATTTCCCAGTAAACAGATGACACTTAAGGAACAGTTCAGCCAAAAGTGAAAATTTGTTAAAGATGCCCTTACAAGCCATTCAAGATGTATGAGTTTGTTTCTTCATCAGATCTGGACAAATGTCGCATTGTATCAGTGTTTCTCACATCATTATCAGCACATATTAGTTTAGAGCATCAAATTAATTAATATATATTTAATATATTATAATATTATATATATATATTTAATATATTATAAATATATATATATATATGATACAAATTTTTTTTTTTCTGAAAAAATACTTTTTTATGTAATTTGGCTTCTCAAGTAAATGTATCTTAAGAATGTTACTGGAAAATTATAAGATAAAATGTTAGATTTTTTATATCAAATATATATATAATTTTTATTTGTGTAAGTGTAGCTGTGAATTACAAAGCAGATTGTGATAAAAAATAATTACATTTAATTTGCCTTTTTCTTTTTTTTTGGTTAGAACAACAGCTGATAAAAACATCAAAATAATCCACAGCACTCCAGTCCATCAGTAAACAGAAGTGACCAAAAAAAAAAAATTCATCTTAATGATGGATTTGTTTCTTACAAACAAGCAGCTTTTGGCTTCTCAAGACATTAACTGATGGACTGGAGTGGTGTGAATTATTGTGATGTTTTTATCAGCTGTTTCTCTCATTCTGACGGCAACCATTCACTGCAAAACATCCACTGCTGAGCTACTGCTCCAAATCTGTTCAATTCAAGAGACTACACTGTTTCTGGAACAGATATCATGCAGTGTTTCAATGGGCATAAGCTGATATTTAAGAATATTACACATGACCTCAAAAATGCTGCTATATAAATCTATTTCATTCTTTCCCTGTCACTTCCAGTTGTTGGATACATGCTGTTTCCGCTGAACTTTCTCTAGGCCAGTCCAGTTGTAGAGAAGCTGGTTACAAGCCATTTTGGACCGGTTAATAATTAATTACAGTCGTGGGGAAATAGCGGCTCGTTCCAAAAAGACGAAACATGCTTTTGTCTGTCACATATCTCCATGAAGAAAATCGTACTGAAAGATGCTTTCATACGAGGCTTGGGAACTATTTCCACTGGATGCAGTTTGGAAGAAAGCCAGTTGCTTGTGATCAACTGCTCGCATTCATGATAAAGCTGTTGCTGTAGCTGATTTTTGTAGCGTTGCTCTTTTAACAAAAATGTCTTTTGTGTTATTTTCTCTCATTGAAAACATGGTGATGCTGCTCGGCGAAATCCCAGTCGAATCCTCCTCTCGCATCTGTCCGCTGCAAACTATAATGACCTCTATACTTCCACATGCCTGGAGGACATTAGGAAACATATTAATGGTTAAATTATGAGACTGGACAAGGGGACGCGGAGCAGCTGACAGCACATTAGATCAGACGAAACAAGATTGATGACGCTTTCATAGGCCGCTGCAATAAATGATTCAATGAATGGCGAATGCGGGAAGGAGAGAGACCCACACTAATCTGACATGTTGTTACTTCAGTGCGAAAGATTTAGGTGAATAATGAGTAGACCCTCAAGATCAGGTTCCCATCGGCTCCTGTCACATCACAGTCTCACTGGTGCAGGCCTATGGACGCTTATTTTCCTCATGAAATTAAAATATAAAAGGTAACTGTAACATTTTTTTTGGAAGACACAATTTAAATTGGAAAGATGTAAACTCAAATTCTAAGGAAAAAAAAATAAAAAATCTCGCACATATTTTATGAGGTGGCTAATTGGTACAACCTAACTCGTATGAATTCTTGCTTAATTGTACGTATTTTTCGAGTTGCCAATTTGTATGAATTTGTACGAATGACCTGCACCTAACCCCACACCTACGAATTGGTCTTGAGACTGTGTTGGAATTCTGAGACGCAACCTAAAAACAGTAAGAGTCAGAATTTAAAAATGCAAACTTAAAATTTGGGGAAAGAAAGTCAGAATAAAACCTCAAAATTATAAGAATAAAAGTGAGAATTTAAAGATGCAAATTCAAAATTCTGAGAAAAGTGCCAGAATTTAAAGATGCAAATTTAAAATAATAAAAATAAAATATTTTTAGGCGAATTTCTATGGAACACTGGATCAAATCATGTGTACTGATGAAAATCTCATTTATATTAGTTTAATCACTTAACCACCTGTACATCACTATTACTTACACAATACATAATATATATTTGCTTACCCGTCTATTAAAAGACATGTGAGAATGGAACCTCTGTCCAGTCCGAGGTTTTCGCGAAGACGACAATATTTGTTCTATTTGTTTTCAATATCCTCCTGCCTCAGTTTGTATACATCTATGTTTTTTGGGATTATTGAGAGTGTAATCCTGATCCATGATATCCAAATGCACAATAAATAACTACCTCTTCTGCATGTGTCCACGCGTCTTGCCGTGGTATTAATAGGTGGAAACCGAGGGTCACGCAGATCATAATTTAAATCTGGAATTTCTTTGAATTTACGAATCTTACAGGACTTTTGAGATAACGTAAGTACACAACTGCATGAAATATATAACACTGTGCAAGTGGTTTTTGGATATTTGATAGCAAAATTACATATTGTGCCTTTAAAGATGCAAACTCAAAATTCTGATTAAAAAGAAATCAAGTGTAAAAAGCAAATTGAAAATTCTGAGATAAAATGTCAGACATAATTCATAGAAAAATGTCAATAATTAAAAAAAATATAATAAATAAAAAAAAAAAATTTAAGATGAAAACAAAAAAGATTTGAGGAACTCACATTAATGAGTTTATAACCTGCAATTGTAAGTAAACAAGTCAATATTATGGGATTAACTCTCATATTATATATATTTTATTATTCCATTAAGGAAATAAGTTTCTTCAGTTCTGATTCCATTATGTTTTTGGTTCAGAAGGATTTTTTTTTTTTTTATTATTAAAAAAAGTGTTTTGTGGACAAACAATGGCTCTGTTTTCTGTCAGAATCGCTGTAACACTCTTTATACTGTAGTGTATGTTGCTGTTATAAATGGAGGGTGGGGAACTGTGTTTTAGTCAAAATTACTGCACCTTTACTAGATCGAAAATCATATGATGGGCATCGTTGCTTCTGTAGTTAAACCATGATTACATACAGACCCATTGGAAGACCAAAGTGAAGCTCTACTTTCCGAAAAACAAAGAATAGCTCTAAACATACAAATAATATACTTAAATCAATTGTATAAACGCAAAACGTTTTCATTTGAGGCAGTATTCAGAAAACTGCTAAGCTGTTAAAGTGAATATGAAATGAAAATTTACCTTGCTGAAAATAATGCGGTTGCAAGAAATAAGGAACATTTTGTTTTGATCACACAAGATAAATTATAGGCCACGGCGATCTAACACTAGTTTTTTTGGGACTGATGATATTGTAAGTATATATAAGTCAAGTTAGTCTTGAAAGCTAATGTTATTTCTGAAAGTTTTTAAAGATTAAATATGAAGGCTAGAGTTTGATGGATGCACAGGCCTTACTGTTATTCAGAATTTTACAGTAATGATTTCCCGTAAAGCTGCTTTGAAATGAACCTACTGTGAAAAGCCAACCATCTCCATAAAACATTGAATCCACTCGATTCAACTTACTGTGTTGGAGTTTTGTGCCGTTGGTACTTTCCCTCCAAAATGATGTCACTTCCTGGAGGATGAGGACTGTTGAAACAAACCTTTTCCAGAAGTTTTTTCTTCTTTGAATTCACCCAGTGTTAACTTCATTGTGGTTATAAACAAACCATTCCCGATCTCAAAGCAATACATATTTTACAGAGTGGCTAATTTGTTTCCTGCACATTCGTACGGCCTCACAAACTCATACGATTTTTGTTAAATCGTACGTGTTTTACGAGTTGCCAATTCGTATGAATTTGTACGAGTGACCCACACCAGTCACAGTAAAACTCAGCTACCTGTGCCACTGATGAGCATGCTCAGGTGTGTTTGATTAGGGTTACATCCAACTCTGCAGTCTATCGGACCTTCAGGGTAAGATTTGAGGAACCCTGCTCTTAATTATAGTTAATTTACTACAAAGACGTGTCCATTTTTAGACAAAATACGAATATTTAACATTTTGACGACTCCAGCACCTAAAAGTAAACATTAATGGAATCCCGTGAACGCAACGCAAGAAAATAATTTAATAAGCATTACGTGCCATTGTTAAAGCAGGTAATAATGCCAAAGTATGAGCATGTAAATCAAACACATACGAGTCATTCTAGATGGTTCCAAATACAATACGGCCACCTAGTGTTCATACAGTTACCTGCAAGCTTGAACACAAATTAAAAAAAAACACTGCAAACCCATTACAAGAACAAGTTATATAGACTTGGTATATAGTATATAAAAAGGAAATTCAGGAAAAATGTGCAAAAACATGTTACATACCATAAAACAAGTTTTAATAATGAATGCATTTAAGTTTGTACAACTAATCAAACGTTGAAACTGACTGGTAGCATTTGATGTGCACCCACTGAACATTACACCGTATAGATCCTCATTCCCCTATAATTAACCTGATAGTGGTTATGTTTTAATACAAGAACAGCCCTTTTCAAGACCATTACAGTAGGCTTTAAAAAGAGGGCAAAAATATGAATTCTTAAACAACTTCACACAAGCAAATGTGCATTTAAAACTTTTATTCAGATCAAATTTAAACAAGACAGAAAAAAAGGATGTTTTCAAATTAAAGAACACAAAAGCAGCTGAACAATTTCCCATGCTCTTCACAGGCCGGGACAAGTGCAATACTTCCAGCGCAGAGCATTGCGGCTGATCCCAACCTGCAAAGAAAGGGATGCTGGAGTGTGACGGGAAGCGGAGATTCCTCACCGTTACGGTCAGTTTTGCATGGATTTGCACAGCAACGATACGAACGCTGACTGCAAACCAGCAAAACTGACCAGGACAGTGCACAGCACAGGAAAGCGTGACGGTCAAGCTCTCTCCTGCGACGCTCGCATCTAGAAGTACTTTAAGTGCTCACATTGCAGTAGATAGGCATTGTACAAAACTACCTGCACTATAAGCACTTTAATACCGCTGGAACCAGAGTGAGTGTTTTACAGCACAGAGCCACGACAGACAGGGGGTTAACCTGAAAAACACACACAAACACGCACGCTTAAGCGGAAACGGTCAAAGCGAGAAGCACAGGAAAGGATGGGGAAGCAGGCCACCATCAGTTTTGCATAGATTTGCACAACTCAATATTTCTTGTAGTGCAACTATGCAAAACTAGCAGAGAACTGCATGAAATGAAAGAACAGGTGACAGCCAATGGGGGAACAGCGGGATTTGCCAGCCCCTTATGCCAGAAGGGGCACTTAGGGCAGTAGGTGCTAGTCTATTTCACTATCTGCACTAAATGCACCTTAGCATAAGCAGTAGTTAACGTCGCTGCTCGTGCGCGTTCATGTCAAAGTAGAGCTTGAAGTGCCTCCACTGCAGTAGATTTTACAGAACTACCTGCACTGTAAGCACTTTGACACTACGCTGACATGGAGTTGACATGGAGCTCACGGCCACGAGGAACCGGGCAGATCCACTTTTGGGACGGCCTTAGCAGCTAACGTGGACCCTGGTAGGTGGTGATTTCAGGTGGTCCAAGGTTTTTCTGAAAAGAGTGGGAAAAGGCACGTTATTACACTTGTTTACCTTCAGTTTCATTTATATACAGTAGTCCGCATTTCATCATTGCAGACAACTTCTTGGACCCACTTAAAATGTTTACCACTGTATTTAGGTTCCAAACCTAATTTTTAAATGTAAAAATCTAGAATTTTTAAAATTGAAACGAAATCACTTTTATAGTATTCGATAAGTTTAGTACCCCTTATGAAAATTAACCATGGTCTTATTGTAGCTCGTGGCAGGGACACGTTTATTTCTTAATTTCGTAAGTCCAGCACGTTTTTTTCAAACTAAGATGCATCCAATTGAAATGCATTAGTGCTGGACTTGCGAAAATAACGAAATAAACGTGCCCCTGGCACGAATAAATAGATTAAAATTAAATTACGTGACTAAATCACGAACTGCTGTGAGAATGGGTAGGCATAACATACAAAAACCATGATTTAACTATGGCTAGTGTAGCGTGGTCATGCTTTAACTTTTATTTAATTTGTAGTAAAACTATAGTTTATTTTCTTTGAGACACAACCGCCGTGGTGCGCCGCATGCGCACTCCCGAGGAACGCGCGCACACCCCTCCCCCATGATTTGCACCAATATGGCGCCGAAGAGTCCGCAGTAGTTGTGTCGGAGAAACAAACTAAAAACAAGGGCAAAGTCGAGTGTTCACAGCTTTGCTCGTTGTTTGGGTTGGAACTTGCAAAGCTAGTCGGTAAAAAAGTACTCTACAACTCCGAGCAAGTGCCGCGAAATGCGTCGAACGCACGCTTAAACACATTCGACAACACCAGCCCCTGCTAATTTTGGTTTGACGCGGCATCTCCGTTTACCCAACGTGAGAGTCGATCAGTCTACATGAACGGCATGTGTTTGATTTCACGCCAAAAAAAACCTTTTATGCTGTGCGGAGCGCTTCGAAATTATATTCTTAAACGTGACCGGCCCAATGCGCTCCACCGCACATGCGCTCGCAGGACGCACGCTAATCTACAAATATGTTCAGGAAACCACTAACTCCGTTCTGTATGGTCGACAGAAGTGTGAGTTTAGCTCCCCAAACATTTGAGCGCACGTGTCGGGTTCAAACGTGCAAAGTTGCGTTTCAAACACGCTGAACGCTACCTAGCCTAGCACTGTTGCTAACACAGTACCGCGCGGCCTGCAGCTGCCCCATGTGCTGTCGCTTTGTTCTGGTGGCAAGCGAGCTCCAGCACTAGCGTTCACAAAGCACAGCGAATATCTTAATATTTTGGACCGCTGGGCCCTTGAAAAGTTCACGAGGAACGTTTCGGAACGCAATTTAAGGCGCCGATACAATGTAAACCGTGACTGGAGCTAACGCTTGTTTGGCACTGCAGCAGCCTCGCGCACGCTTTTCAAATCTCCCTCATTCTCTGAACTATAGTGGGCTACCACGCGTCTCTAACTACAGCGTTTTAGCCCAAAACCGCTCCTCTAATCGTCCGCTAGCAATAAAGTGGACGGTTTAGACGTTTTACGCAAGAACGCGCCAGACTTGGCTGAGTGAATCGCGCGAAAAGGGGCAACAACAGGTTTCGCGTCAATAACACGCGCGTAGTAAGACATTGGTTTGTAGAATCCACCATCTTCACTCACTTGTGCACACTTACCGTTTACTGTCACCGCTCCGGGCAAATCGTCGAAACTAAACGCTAAACTTCTAGCACCGACGATGGAAACGCAGCATCAACACGCGTCGCATCCGAGCACGCTGTGGCTTGCGTTACAAAACCGTAGTAAAATTGCGAAAGTGGCGCGAACGCGCTCAGCTTTTAACCATGTGGTGAATGAAGGGCGGCTCCCGTTGAACGTAAATATCCACACAAGCCCAACTCCTTCATTAGCATGCACAAACTACTTCCGATATCCACCGTTCCTCCGCCAATCCAACAAGCGCTACTACAATGAAAAATGCCCACAACTGTAAACAACTATGTGGGTCAACATCTCTAGCAGATGCGAGGAGTCCGGAGCCCAGCGTCTTCTATCTTGCAAGACGTTTTGGGGAATTATTATGATACTGCGTTTTTACTTCAATTAATAATTTATCCTATGTTATTTTCGTTGGTATTTTGATTATTGTGGCAAAGTGGAGTAGAAAAAGATAACTCATCGAAATAAAAGCGGAGTGTTTTAAATCTCTGTGTGAGGTTATCGATGTCTTAAATGTGAAATATTGATGCATGCTATTTTTAGCGAGCCTATATCGTGATTCACTTGTTTTTGTATGTTGCTGTGTTATTGCATATTTGGGCAATGATCTTTTTTTGATAGTGTTTTTTTAATTACATCAGTTTATATCTCAAAACGGGGGAAAACGACTCTAATATAAGTTTCAGAATTAGAAGTGATATTTTTCACAAATTTGCTAGCTCCACCCAGAGACATGTTTTACAGAAAAAAATAAAGTTATAACTACAGTTTTTTATTATAACTGCATACGTTTTTAATCTTTGTCTGTTGTCTTTTTTGTTTTTGTTTTTTTAACTCATTTTTGTAATCTTTTGCCTTTTTAATAAAAGCTATAAAATCATGATCTTTTTTCTGTAAAATCGATTTTTCAGAATTGCAAATGTTTTTTACAATTTATTGGAGTCTTATGAGAAAATATACTCTATTAAACAGAAAATACTGCACATTTTTGTTTTTAATTAAGTGTTTTTATTTTTAGCATTCTTATTTAAGTGTCTTAAGTAGGCTATATTTTATTATTATTTTTTGAACATCACAGTAGCCTACAAACACAGTTTTTAAACCCATTTTGGTGGTCATGAAAGCATTACTTTAATCCTGAATAAACATATCAAACATATTGTCAAGTTTGTGTCTTAAATAAACTTAATATTTCTCTAGGCCTTCACAGCTAACAACACAACACAAATGATTTGTAATAAACATTTACTAAATGTTTAAACCTTGTGAAAGGTGTAAATCAGGTATGAGATAAGAGCACAAGGCTTGAGTTTGTCTCCAGTGGAATGTGTTTCTGCTGTATTTTAGCACCACCTCTTTGTAAAATGGCAGTTGCTTGCGGCTCCTCCTTCTCAGGGGCCGGTGGGAGGCCTCTTCTGTTAGAAAAGCAGCGCTGGGATTGTCTTACTGCTGATCCAGGGTCACGCCAGCTCACCTTTCACCTCCAGGGCCATTGATGTGTAAAATCTCACATGAGAAGAATAAAAGACATGGGGAGAGAGAGAGAGAGGGTACAGATAAATAGGAGACGGTGCGGCAAAAAAAACTGATAAATCCTTATAAATAATAAATAAATACATAAATTAATAAAAAAAAGATGAAAAGGGACGGTTTTAGACAAAATTAGTATAGAGTAAATAAAATGAGATATAATTAATAAAAAATAAGACTTGCACTATATTTGTCTATTTCTATGGAAAAACGGACAAAAGAACCCAAAATGTATTTTTTCTATTCTATTGTTATTTAATTGACAAAAAAGAAAACCCTTGTGCAGCACGTTTAGCTGACTGAGACTTATATCACTTGCATATCATTGCTCTTTTGTTGATTTTGATTGCTTCCATTGTCTTCATTTTTAAGTTGCTTTGGATAAAAGCATATGAATGACAATGTAAAAAAACAAGTTTAATTTTAAATTGTAAAAATGCCACAGAAAAAAAAACTGTTAATAGGTTAACAGTCAATTACTATATTGCAGGGAAAAACTGTAAAACATCTAACCAATTTTAACAGTTATATTAATGTTAATTTTACAGTAAAATGTTGTTAATTGTTCAGTTTTAAGAAGTAATTAGAACAAATCAATGTCACAATTACAGATTAAAAACTGATATTCCCAGAATTCCCTGCGTGACACTCCACATTTGAAAGTGTTTTGCTTAAATAATCATATTTTTCATCTTTTTGTTGTCAGTTATTTGGGCTTTATGTTGCATCTTCTGTTGTTTAATGAATATTTATTGCATTATGCAAGTGTCATGTGTGTTACCATGATGGTGTTTTGTGTTTGTGTGAAGGACTTCTACTTCTACTTGTAATGAGTTTTGATTCTTCATGTAGCTCTCTTTTACCACCATTATTATGGTGCAGTTTGTTACAGGTATAAAACAGATTTTAATAGCAGTGTGCGTTGTTGAATTTACTGGTTTACATTCAAATTTTCTTGTTTGTAAATGTGTACTAAATTA
>JAUMHG010000048.1:2369936-2384670 GCA_032359395.1 Enteromius anoplus
ATCATGACAGATTTCACAGCAGATTCAGAGCGGTCACGCTGGAAGGCGTTCCCAAATGCGTCTCGACGCAGTGTCGAGGTTCCTGAAAAGGAACATTACTCCATACAGATTTCTCAGTGAATGATTTTTACTATTTTGGTCAGATTGAGAACGTATAGTCCTGCGTAAGAAGTCAGTTCAGGACACACAGCAAGCATGTTAACCGCTGTTAATCTGTAAGTTAAAGGAGTCATACAAAGCCAATTTTCTACCAGCTAATTTGATTCTTTAGGATCATAAAGGAAAGTTTGTACTATAGTTTGTCACTGCTTCTGTAAGTGCTCACTGCTTCTGTAAGTGAGGCTGGATCATGAATGATTCGCGCGAACATAAACGCATTTCGGTTGATCAAGGGCGCGTTTCCCTTCAGAAACAAACATAACGTTACTCTTCAGTGTCTTCAGTCACTGAGATGTCGGGAGTAAATTAATACTGCTGTTTATTAATACACTCAACAACAAAACACCTCAATCTCTTAGGAGTCTTGCTTGTCTCTGCGTCTCGGTCTGATGACGGCTCACTCAGGGCGGGGCTGAGGTAAGACACCAGTTCAGTCTGTGTGACACTGCTGTCAATCAACTATTGTGGGTGTGGCCTCTGTCTGTGTGACGCCCCACCGACATGCATTTGAGAATGGCTTGATTTCAGAAGGAGCAACTTATTTTATTAAATCAAAAGAAAACTAATGGTGGATCTTCATCATTGTGGGGTGAACACATTATAGTCCAAACAGCTTGTAAAAGTGCATGTGGCATCGGATGACCCCTTTAACAGGTAGATGCTTTACATTATTCTGGTAATAAAGCTGCTGAACAAGGCCATGTAATAACATTCTGCTTCACCTTTTCTGTCCACATGACTGATAAAGTGTCCTGGAGCTGCATTAACTCTATACTGGGTAAAGCCAGAGGTAGGCTTTTAATGAGGAGAAGCTCTTCGTGCACTGAGCACAGAATGTTCTGCTAATGAGCAAAACTAGAACGCTCTCCTTCAACTGATCTGCTCCTGCTTTCTTTTCTTAATTTGTCCATTTAGAAATCTAGAATTCTTTTATTTGTAGGAACGAGTATGTAGAGTATCCGAAAAATGTTGTTATTTATGCCTGAAACAATAGAGGAAAGAAAGAAATTATTTTGATTAGGATAACTGAAATTAACAGATAATAAATAGCATTTAAATATTAAACAATAAACAAAAATTTAATTTATTTAATGATAAAAGCATCTATGTAAGAAAAATATTCAAATGTTAAATTAAAATGTAACAATGAGCTAATTAAAAAAACAGTATCCTGACAAATATGTTTGGTATTTGTTTTTAGTGGAACATGAAAGGGTTAATATTGAATAATTAAAAAACCCTGAAAAGTAAAATATAAATATTAGATAAAAAAAAATTGTAAAACATACTGCAATAATGTTTATTTATAAGTTCAAAAAGCAATTACAGTGTGATATAAATTATATTAAAATAACACTGAGTAAATTGTGACATAAATGCCACCTTTGCATTTCTTTATCATACAATACACGTGAATGAATATATTTAAGTGTCACTGAACACTTCTTGTATATTTGATATAATTCTTCAAATGTGTAAAATCTGCAGGCGTTTTTATAGTCTGTGTATCACATCCATCAGAAGATACCGAAGGAAGCGCATGGATCATAAATACGACTAGCTGAAGGATGTACAGAGCAGCAGATGAAAATAGTTGATATATAAGAAATGTCACGTTCCTTATTGAAACACTGAGGCACGTCCTTAAGCGAGAGAATCACTCCAAACGGCCTGAGAACATCAGTGCCTTGAAAGAAATGTTAAAGACAGCCTTCAAGCACTGTGTGGGAGGGAAAAAATAACAGATATTGAAAATGTCTGCGTCAATGCCAGCAAATCAGATGCAGTTCAGGTCTAAACCTCAAGGTTCACTTATGCTTTCCTGGAGAAAAAAACGAGAGAGAAGTACACAATCGAACTCATGCTTGCAAAGTGAACTAAACTAACTTTTAATGTGCAAGCTAATGGCAGGGACGTTCACATTCAGTTTAAACGCAGACCAAAACAGGGATTTCTCTCCGACTGAAATATTATTAAAATATTAAAAATCACAAACAGATTGAATTGTGTTAGCAAGAAAACAATCACATTTTAATGAAAAACATTTAAATAATTAAAACTATTTAATAAATAAAAAATATTATACATTAATAATACAATTTTTTTTACATTTTTATTATTTCAATAAATATTAAACTTATTTTTTAATAAATTGTATTCAACATTCGTGTTGTATTCAGATAATTTTGACCCAGAGATGATTCAGATATATTATCAAATTTTTGGATTCAGTCTTTTTAATCAGCTTATTTTCTTTCAATTAATGTGTTTAATGTTTATTTTTGGAATGAATAGGTTGTAGGGTTCATTGATGTGAGCTTATACACCTCCATTCAAGCTAAAATGATCCACAAATAAAGCTTTTTCACTCAAAAACTGATGTGCATGAGCTCTGATCAGTGATACCGTAAAAATGATACCGTTTTTTTGTGGTATGACAGTAGAAGATGTCACAAAAATGTGCAAGCAAATAGTAAAATAAATAATGCAAATAAACCAAAATAAATAAATTAATTCAAATAAAATAGTATGAATGAATATTAGATAATAACCTTTAACATAAAAAATGTTAAGCTGAAATAAACATTTATTAAATATTTGGGGGACAAAAAATTAAAAAACAAATGAAAATGACAACACAAAGCATGAAAGAAAAATTATTAACATTTCATAATTTTAATACACTGAATTTATGTATTTTTTTAGCTCAAAAATTGTAAATTTCACAAAATATTGGAAATAAACAATTTATAACTCACTGAATTAAATTCGATTTTTAAGAAGTAGAAAGACTAAAACTTCTTATAAAACACACTCTTTATTTACATCTTCAGAAAAATTAAAATAAAATAATAAATAATAATAAAATTTTCTTGTATTTAATCTTTTTCTCAGCTTGTTTTCTATCAGTTATCACAGGCTTTGTATTTCTCTCTGGAACGGATTGATCTGCTTTATTGATCTGAGCTCATGCACCGTTCTACATGAAAATGTGTATGAATGTGAATTCAAGTGTAAATAGTGAGCTTAAAATTCATTTGATATTTATGATAGCTCAACTTAAAAGTTTAATTTAGCCTTTGGCACGAAGAGGGAAGTCATTTAACACGGAGAGAAACGACTCTGTGACTGGAAACACTTCATATTTAAAAGACTTTACAGCAGAAAGGATGGCCACAGGCTCTCAGTGCCTCTGTAAAAATACAAACAGCCTCGGGGTCTGGCTCAAGGACTGCACGGCAGCATTATGTGTTCATGCTAGAGCGATAAAAAGGTCACATGGACATGCAAACAAAAACTGGAGAAAATCAGAATTGACTTCGAGTGTGAACGAAGCCCGAGATGCTGCTTCGCTTCAGTGTTTGACGAGCTGCTCTGCTGTTTTCTGTGCAGATGCTGTCAAAACACAGTCTCTGGGAACCTGACGAGGTTTAATATGAGAGCAGAACTGAACTATTAGAGATCCTGTCATCAGACTTTTTCTACAAATTAGCTGTAGCAGATGATATGTGTTGTTGTTCATTGCTGGTCGAAGCAAACATCCATATGGTATTTGTCTGTGGAACATCTGCTCCATATATACTGCCATATAGAACCAGTATGATTTTAAATGTGTTTTTTTTTTGTTTGTATGTTTTCAAGTAAGTATTTTTTGCTCATCAAGGCTGCATTTATTTGATCACAGTATTAAAACAAAAATATAAAAATGTAAAATAGCTGTTTTCCATGTAAACATCTGTTAAACTGTAATTTATTTCTGTGATGTTCAGCTGTATTTTCAGCATCATTTTTTCTTCAGTGTCACATGATCCTTAAGTCATGTTCTGCTCAAAAAACATTTCTAAATTATAATCAATGTTGAAAACAGTTGTGCTGCACATTTTCTTTGTGTGTAAACAGTGATATATTTTATTTTTCAGGATTCTTTGACGAATAGTTTAAAAAAACAGGAGTTATTAAAAAAAAAGAAATCTTCTTTAACAAGATTAAATACTGTCACTTTTGATCAGTTTAATGTGTGCTTTAAATGTTACTTTTCTGGATTATTTGATGATCAGAAAGAAATAAAATAGCATTTATCTGAAATAAAAATCTTTTGTAATGTTATGAATGTCTTGTTATTTTAGTGTCTTTGACAAATCATAGTTTTATAAATTTTTTGGTGTTTGATTTTTTATATTTTTATTTTCTTTTTAATTGTAGTAAAAATGTAGTGTTTTGTAATTTTTTGTATTTTTAATGTCTATACATATTTCTGTTCATTTTTATTTTTTGTTAGTTTCAATAAGAAAGTGTTTTACACACACACACACACACACACATATATTTATTGTCCATGATGAAAAAAAGTAAAAATATATGTGATAAAAATATATATTATATTATGATTAATTTACCACTTTTTTTTTTCTCACATTAAAATATTCTGTTAAAATATAATATACATATATATGTTATATTATTATTTATTATTAATTTTCATTAATCAAAGAATTCTGAAAAAAGTATCACAGTATCCAAAAATAAATAAATAAATAAAATAAAATATCAGCATATTTATTATTATAATGATTTCTGATGACTGGCGTAATGATGGTAAAAATTCAGCTTTGATCACAGAAATAAATGACATTTTATAGTATATTAACATAAAAAACACTTTTCACAATTTTTGATTTTTTTTCTGTATTTTTTTGATCGAAGACAAAAAAAAAATAAAATAAATGTATCTTACCGACCACAAACTTTTGAACAGTACCTATACTGTTTATTCCTGGTCGAAGCAAATATCCATATGTTATCTGTCTGTTAATATGAGATAACTATAGGACCATCTGCTCCATGTATACTGCATATTGTGACATGTCAAAGACAAAATTCAGTGCAAAAACTGACACACTTCATTGAGTCTGTAATTCATTCGGTTTTGCACATGTAAACACAGAAATGACACGATATAATAGTCCTGATAGTAACTTATAAATCCATGAAATAATTACTATTTTCAGTCAAAATCCTGCACGGGCGATAGAAAGGAGAAGAAACACTGATGTGCCGCAGCGACTGCTGTTTTTGCATAACAATCTCTCCAGACCGCCTCAAGCCCTGCATGAAATTTTCATTGGCATTTGCTGAATAACAAACCCTTGTGTAAAAAGAGGCTCGGGTTGTTGTTTCCTTCACTGAGTCACACATCAGAAAACTGAAGGAAAATAGCGAGGGGGAAGGGGATTGGTTTTTGGCTTTACACACTTTCCCTGTAGTCGTCTTGTCTTCTCCCAAGACCGCTCTCATGGTACTTCTTATTAGTCGACGTGGGTGGACAAACGCCGCTAACTTTTAAAGGGGGTTTATAATATTGCAGAGCCGCTGTGACCTATAGGCTGTAGGTTATATACTGTACATTTTGTGCTTCCACTGCATATGCCTTGTAGATAATATACACAAACTCAGACAAAAAAACTAATTTCCCCAGCATTGCTAATTAAATCTAAAAAGTAATTGGCTTGCCTGCCAGGGCTGTCAATAGAAATCTTTAAAAAATTATTATTCATATAGTTTAACCAGTGGAAAAAAAGTGCAAAGAGCTGCAGAATCAGTAGAGAACAATAGAGGAAGTGTACATAAAACACCATGAAACATGTAAAGCCTTGATATAAACGTGAACGTCACAACATCTTTAAGACACGTGTCACTTTTATATTCACGCACAGAAATCATTCACGGACCCCAGGATGTATTAAACAGATGATACAGGAGTAAAAAGAAGGTCATATTTATGTTTTTCGATGCATGATATGTATGAGAATATAGTGCAAATCTCACAAAAAAAATTATTTTGCATTATAAATATAAACCTGGTTTGAAGGACCACTGAGACTTATTTGATTGTGACAATTAATTGTGTATGTTTTTTTTTTTTGATTACATTTAAAATGTACTTTTAATAATGCATTCAAAGCAGTGTTAAAGATCGTATAATAACACTTTCCATTTCCATTGTCACACTGCAATAATATAAGATTAATCGTGATTAATCACAACCAAAATAAAAGTTTTGTTTACAAAATATGTGTGTGTCCTGTGTATATTTATTATGTAAATATATATACACATACATTTTACGCATACAATATATATATATATATATATATATATATATACACACACACACACAAATTTAACATGGCTATAAATGTATATATTTATATATATATATATATTTATATAAATACATTAAATATATAAAGATATTTTTCTTATTTTATACATGCAGGTGTGTGTATTTATATATATATATATATATATACATATATATACATAATAAATAAACACAGTACACACACATATGTTTGATAAACAAAAACTTTTATTTTGGATGCAATTAATTTGCGATTAATAATTTTACAGCACTTATATATATGTGTGTGTGTTTAATTGTCCTGCAAAATGTAAAAATGTATAGATAAATTATTAAATAATTTTTCCACATTAATGAGAATTATAGAATTATTATTTTATTTTATTTCGTAAAATAACAATGGTATTGGGAGAAAACGTGCTTAATTGTCCAGCAAAATGTCAAAATGCATAATAAAATTAATAAATAAAAATTATAGTTATAATTAGGCTTTATTTTCTTTAAGCTAAATAAAACATGCATTTATAAATATAATATAATAATATAATTAAAAATATAAAAGCACATTTTATTTGTTTTCCATTTTTTAGTGCAATCATATTTTTTGTTGTGAGATTCACCCTAATATCTCTCAGATAAAATGAAAACAATTGAAGAAAAAAATCTGTATTTCAGAACTGTGTGAAGGTCGTCCTTTTCTCGTGAACCTCTAAATAGTCTGGTTCGAAATGAAGCTTGGCTTTCAGTTCCCAGTATTCGCTTCTGTTGGGCTCTATGTAGACGGTGGCCGGAGTTGAGCAGTACACCATGGTCTGCCCTACTCTTTCCGGATTCAAGTATTGATGTCTCGCATCAAAGTCTGGTGCGCAGTGAGCTGATGCATGTGTGCCATGCTTACATGCTAAATTACCCCTGTAAGAGGCCTGCTGGTCCCTACCCAAGATCTCTCGGTAAAAGTAGTTGTCGTCCAAGAAAGAAGAATGTCTGTTGAGTGCGTCTGGGGTCCCGGCGCTGAACTCAGAGCTTATCGCATTGCTCCTGACGTCTTCATTCGAATTGGATGCCAGAACTCTATTGAGTTCCTCAAAGTCTCTATAACTCTCGATTGCGCTGCCTTCGCTATACGGGCCGTTTTTTGCCACGCTTTCTGTTGCAGGTGGAATGTATTCATAGACATGGCCCGCCGACATTCTAGACTTCGCCTGGTCGGTGTAGATTGCATTAAAAGAGCTAGCATTAGTGGTTACCGAAGCTAGCCGTTCAGACTTTTTCCGCCGCTTCATTATAACGGCGAACAATCCAGCAGCTACGAAAACTGATAATATAAAAAGGAGCAGCAAAGCAAGTATAAGAACGGAAAGAGGGATGGCGGGATACTGTGAGTCATAATCCAAAGCCGTTTCTAAAGTGATCGTGCTCCCAGGAAAGGATTCCTCCGAGGGTGGCACGGCGGAAGATTGCGCGTTCGAGCTTTCCGGGCAGAGATGAGATGCACGAACGGACCGCATATCCTCTCCCGAGAGACTCAGAGGAGATTCGCAAACGACGCTGTTCACCACAGTGCCGGTGCTGAGCTGCTCCAGCCAGTTTTTCATCTCCACCGCGAGGCACGAGCAATCCCAGGGGTTCTCGAAGAGGTCGATCTGCACCAGTGCCGTTAGCTCTTCGAGAACGCCGCCGACCGGGAGAGTTTGCAAGTGGTTGCTGCGCAGGTTCAGACGAGCCAGGCTCAATCCGTCAAAGATGCCCAGCGGTAGAGTCTTGAGGAGGTTGTTGTTGAGAAACAGCAGTTGCAGATTGGGCATTTGCTGAAAGGCGCCAGCCGCGATCTCTCGAATGACATTATACTCCAAATACAAAAACTGCAAGCTTTGTAGACCGTAGAACATGTCCTCTGTGAGCCGCTCGATTAAGTTGCCGTTTAAGTAAAGCCTTCGCAAGTGTATGAGCTGGCCGAATGTCTTATCGTGAATGATGGCGATGCGGTTGTTGCCTAAGTGGAGCAAATCCAATCCGGTTGCGCCGTTGAAGTCGGAACTGCACACCGAAGAGATGTAGTTCCCAGTGAGGTACATTTTTTTGGGGTTGTACGGCTTGGGCTCGAGATCTGAGATGCTTTCGATTTTCCTCTCTTGGCAGTTGACGTTCAACCCGAGGTCTGAGATTTGGAGATTGCACGTGCACGCGTTGGGACAGTCTACAGGAACTGGGGATTTGGTTTGGTAGGCCAGCATCGGGCCGTAATTCTGCGGCTTGCTCGAAGATGAGCGCGAAGTAGGCTTAACGCGAAGTTTTCCCGATAATCGGCTGCTTTTTGTGGCACGCAGGATGGTGGAAGACGCGAATCCCGCCGTGAAAGTCGCCGACGTGGTTTTGTAGAGGATCTCGCTGCTGTGAGCCGGTTCTGCACGCATTTCGTATTCTGCGATGGCTCGGCGGGGACACAGCTCTTGCTTCGAAATTTCGTCCAGGTCTCGCCCGTGCAGTCTAAAGGGGGTCTCGCAAACCACATCTCCGACCAAAGCCGTGTACGATATGCTCTCAAGCCAGGCTTTTAGCGCGATTAGCTCGCAAGAGCAATTCCAGGGGTTTTCTTCGAGCTGTAGCTCCACGATATGACTCAGGTGCTCCAGAAGGCCGATGTAGGGAAGCACTTTGAGCTGATTGCCTCTCAGGTCGAGATGAGTTAAAGGAACGTACTGAAAGATGTTGTTCGGCAGAGCGGATAGCAAATTGTCATTGAGGATGAGCACCTCTAAGTGACGTAAAATGCTCAGGGCTTTCGGTTCAATGTGGCTAATATAATTATAGTCAATCTGTAGGTACTCAAGGCTTTCAAGTCCGAGGAAAGTGTCGTCTTTTAGTGCCTCGATTTTGTTGTTGTTTAGATGCAGTCGCTTTAATCCCTGGAGACCGTTAAAAGCACCCCCTTCGATTTCTGATATATCATTGTTGCCCAGATGTAAAATGGTGAGTCCTTCATACTGAACGAAATCGTTGAGGGAGACTTTCTTTAACAGGTTCCCTGTGAG
Organism: Enteromius anoplus; assembly: GCA_032359395.1. NCBI lineage: Eukaryota > Metazoa > Chordata > Actinopteri > Cypriniformes > Cyprinidae > Enteromius > Enteromius anoplus. The sequence continues at coordinate 2,379,270 of JAUMHG010000048.1, forward strand.
CAGAAGATGATAAGCAGTGAAGTGTAAAGGCGTTACCTCTGACAGATTGTTAATTCCTCTGTTTTCACAGCTGGCTGTAAAAATCCCGTCTCTTTCTTCACAGACGCACAGGCCTGCACATATATCCCCATAAATGTCGAACATCTCAATTAGGGTGAAAAACGCGGCGAAAGACAGGATGGCCAATATCCACATATGCATGTTCATGACGATGAAGGACAGTTGAGTAGATATTGTGTGCTGTCATCTGAAAAGAGAAAAAAGCAATGTTAATTTGTGATTAATATCAATTCAGCTTTAAAACCAATGCTAAATGCATGTAATAAATATAAAAGCATGCAAGATATCAAAATTAAACAATGGTTTAAAAGTGATGACAAGTCTTGTAAAATCCTTGTTAATCAATTTGGACAAATGCATTGCAAAATAAATTCTTACTTAGTATTTCTGCTCGTATTCCAGTAAAAATATCCTTCTTAAATTAAGATACATTTACTGAGAAGCAACATGACTTACAGTATTAAGCCTTGTTTTCTTAAAAATATAAGCATTTCTTGCCCAAAACAACAATAAATCTGGCAATGGAGTAAGTATTACTGGAGTAAGTAATAAATTGAGATTAATTTTCATGTCCAAAAGCAGAGTTGTTCCTTGTCTTGTCAAAACAAGACTTAATAGATTAAGTCATTTTGCTTTTTGAGTACATGTATGTAAAAATACTTATGTATTTGTACAAGAAATCATGACAGAAAAACCAAGTAAGAAAATAATTTTAGCTGTTTATCAACATGGACCGCTAGTGTGATATGCCTCTAAAAGCACTGAAATGCAAGAAATATTTAAAAAGCAGTTTGCTTATGCCATTTAAGACTTGCTGCATATTTCTGGGTCTTTGCAGTTCATTTAAATGCATTTCAGCAATTGAATTTATGACATTTTTCTTTCGTTTCTGAAGTAAATGTGGTGTTGCCAGAACTTGCCACTTGACGCACCATGTAAACTCTGTGTCCTGAAGCAGAACCAGCTGAGAGACACTGAAAGATCTTCATATTGTGGACGACACACAGTGGGTTCAAATATAACTGTAGGCTAACTGCTGCCAGCTGTACATATACTAAAGCCAAAACAAGCGATATGCATGATGACATCTGTGTTACATGAGACAAAAGCCACTGCTTCAGTGCTACTGCTCTGAATAGTAGACGCTATAAGGGGAGTAGACCGTCCACTTGTATTTCACTGAATTGGAAGAAATTGCAACACTCACGGTGGTTTTAGACCCACCTTACAGGTAAAAGAGTTAATAATTTAAAAGAAGCATTGCCTATTTATGTCGACCAATGCTTGAGCGTGCACACAGTCAACTAGGAATTGTAGGAAAGATTGAATGCATATGAACGGCATCCAATGTAATTACACTTACACAAAAAAAATTCCAATTTGGGGGTGTGTTGTGATAAAACACAGCTGATGCAATGGATGCAGTGCATGTAGTCAACAGTAAAAAAATCAAAATAAAATTAGGTTGCATGCTTATATGATTGTTTTAAAACTACAATGCATGTTCTTTATTCTTCAATTCATATGAGGGAAAATACCTGGCTGTCTTTTTGTAAATTCATAATCGCCATATTGCTCAAGACGGAGCCATTAGAATGCCCATGACGTCATAATGACGACTTCGCGACACGTAAATACGAACTTCGCAGTTTGGGATCCTCACAGCTAATTAGTAATTGCGCAAAATGGTAAGAACGATAATTAGTAAAAAATTGCCTTCGTCTGTCAAGCAAAGCATTCGATGCAAACAAACAAACAAACAAAAATCGGTCGGATTATCGACATGCATATAGTCCAGAATAATTATATTATTTTATATTAATAGGCTAACTTAACTATTAGGGCTATTAATAATGTTGCTATACCCGAATCATATGCACAGCAACTCATTGCTTTACTTAGTTGATAATTATTTTATAAGTAAAGTAATATATATAGGCTATATATATAAGTAAAATACTTAAATAACCTCAGATCAATATTTCATTTGTTTAAATGAGAAGTAACCGTGCAAGAAGCGTGTTGATACACAGCCAGCGGGTGGTTATCACAAAACAAACCTCTCCATGATGCATCATACAGTCCTGTCGGGGCTTTATTTATTTTGCGACAATGAGCGAATTACTGTGCGCGATCGCATTCTTGAATCATAGCCACTATGCGTTCGCATCAGAGTAAATCTGCAATAACAAGACTGATATGAGCTGGGGAAAAAGTTGAACGATGTTAAACGCCTGCTCTTTCTCTCTCGCACACCCGAATGACAGATGCACTTGCTTGCTTGTGAATTTCAGTCGCATATTTCCCCGCGCGAGGGTTATTATTTCTGTCTGACAAACAGCAAGACATCACGCTATGCCACGGATTCCCTCACTCTGATCTCTAATAGCGCCGAGTTTGCCAATAACTTCTCCATCGCCGCGTATCGCAATCGATCGATGCCAAATAGTAAGTAAAGACTATTGCCAAACAGTCAATGCAAATGTTGTTGATCTTACCCGCGTGCACCGCAGAGAAAAACGCGCATCTCATCTGGAAAGACGTTGTTGCTGTATTTACATTTTAACTCGGTTCCCGGATCCCAGTGCGCGGTGATGCTCGTCAGGCAACCATTTCTCTGACTAACATGACGATGACTCGGAAATCGCAACAGCTACATCCCACAGATGTGGGAGGGGGAGGAACAAAACACTGACATATGATGATGATGAATGAATTAAAATGAATCACATTTATCAAATCAAACACTGTTATACAAGGGCCAGAGAGAGAAATGACCACTGCAGTGGCCTTAAAATGCAAATAGGGTATGAGAAGATGGCCCAAAAAGTAGGTGGCCCAGATGGCCAGTCCGCCCCTGATCCTTAGATCATGGCTTTCCAGACACAGGGACCTCACATGTATTGTGTTATTATTAAAATATTATTACATTATATATTTGAATTGATGTTCATGCAAGTTGATATAAATGTAATTAAAGGTTTAAATTATGTATGTATTGCATATCCGGTATCTGACAGCAAACCCAGTGCTATTTATTTTTAAAGACAGATGGCATGCGTTTTCAAGCAACGCTTAAGCGTGAAGTAATAAAACAAGACACCTATTTATACGAAACCTGCTGTGAATGTGAAGAGAGCTGTCTTTGTACATCCACTATAACAACCAGATAAAAGAAAAGAGTGAAAAGGATTAAGAAACTCTAGCCAAGAAGGACACTTTGATGAACATGTTGAGTTTGTTTATTCATCAGGTTTGGAGAGTCCAAACAGCTGATAAAAAGCTAATGTTCACTGATATACTGTTCACCCATTCACACCCATTGCTGAGACACTGATGCGATGCTACATTTCTCCGAATCTGATGAAAAAAAACAAACGCAACTCAGTCGTGGATGGCCTGAGGCTGTATGAATGATATACTGGATTCTAGTTGTGCATTGTGCAGTGATGCATCATTTACTCAATCATGCACAAAAGGGTTAAATGGTCATTGTGTGATCCATATGTAATAAAACTACACATTAACACTTCTCTGGTGCATCTGTAATTAAGAGCCATTTCTGTTTTCTATCCATTATATTAAGCAGATGCAACTAATCCAGTAACTGCTTCATATTCATATCACACATTCATATCATTGTGCACAGCATGCCGTTTCCCTGCGTGGGATTATGATTTGACTAGATGTAGACTGGAGTGTCGGAGTATGAAGCTTTTTCATAGTGGTTGACTGATATGGATTTTTTAATGCTTGTGGCGATATCTAGAGGCACTAGTTCATTTAGTTTTTATGTGCTTTTTGGAGGCGGGTTTATCTGAAATAGATTAGAGCACAATAACAGACCATGGAAAAAAAGATGGTTGTACTGAAAATCCCTTTAGAAAAAGCAGTAAAAGTGTTTTATTGAAGGAAGTATTATGTCACTGGAGACTGGAGCAATTATGCTGAAAATTCAGTTTTACGTAACAGGAATAAATTACATTTTAATATATATTCGAGTAGAACACAGTTATATTTAATTCTAATAATATTTCACAATTTTTACTGAATTTTATTGTTGAATAAATGCAGCCTTGGTGGGAAGAGGAGACTCAAAAACATTGAAAATTGAAGTTATTCCAAACTTTTGACTGGCAGTGTAAGTCCTGAGGATTATATTTTAAATAAAGCATAATGTACAGAGGTTTACTTGCTACTAACTAGCTCAAACAAAGCTCATTCACTCCCTTTAAAAGATTACACGTGAACTTGTTACCCTCAAAGCGCTTGTTTGATCACATTTGTCTCTTGTAAACATGAGTTTGTTTCCAGGCAGCCTGATAAAAAATTGATAGTAATAAGAAAATATGCCATTTCCCTCATGCATGAGATTCTGATTTGACAAGATGTAGACGGAGTTCATGGGTATAAAGTCTTGGATTCAATGCTTATATGTGGAGAGTAGAGCTGCTAATGGTGATATATGCATAATAAATAATGACAAAAATAAATCAAATGAACATTTAGACAACACATACTCAAAATTCATTAAAAATGTTGGCTGTTGGGAGAGTTTGGAATTGATACAAGAAAAAATAACACTTTTATCAATCGGCCAAGTCAATTATTGGCATCGTTTGTAATCCCAAACCGGTCCAAAATTGGCTGGTGTGCATCTTACTGCTTTTTCAGTGCAAAAAAAGTTTGTTATGGGTGGCAGAATATATTATATTATGCTCTTTCTTCAGGAAGAATCATGCTAATAACATAGTTTGGGATATTTCTTGTGCAGACGCGCAGCCGTGTTTAGCTGCAAATCTTTACAGGTGTCAGCTTCTTAGATTTGTTCGAGCAACTCTCACTGGGAAATCTCACCGGAGAACGCACAGAGATCACACTTGTGTAGGCTGCTTTATATAAATAAGTATATATAAATAAATATATATTTTTTTCATTTTCAGTCCCCGGAGAACCAGACGTTTGTGTTGCTGAGCCATCTGCGGTCCTTCACATCTGTGCAGCATCAACAGCAATCACTGTCTCTGTGGGGCTCCACCTGTAGTCACTGTCACATGGCCACGCTTCCCCCCATTTCGTCTTTTTTTTCTTTTTGCTGTTATTGTTCATAAAAATAAAATGCGCCTGTATTTTTTTCCCAAAACAGCCTCCAAATCCTAAAATCAGTAAAGTATTTGGTTATCGACAGAGAATGAAGTGCACAATGGCCCAAAACAGAACATAAACTGAAAAACATAGTATTTATTAGTGCTTGCACTACTTTACACAATACATGTGTGTCTACTGTGTCTACTTTATTATGCTTATATAAATACTCACATGCATGCATTTAAGAAAAATA
>JAUMHG010000048.1:2390774-2409025 GCA_032359395.1 Enteromius anoplus
ATGTGTATTGTATCCAAGCATTTGAAAAATGTGTTAAGTGGTTTGAAAAATGTGTATTTTTGATCATTGGTTGTGAACTATGTGTCTAGAGTTTTGAAAAATGACATTACGGTTCTGTTATTAGTGCAAAAACGATTGTAAAAAACTGTAAGAGAATAGGAAATATAGAAGGAAAATGTTTGCTGTTACGTTTTTCACCACTTGATGGCAGTGTTTACTTTATTTAGTTTGTTTGAGGGGGAAAACACTGCTCTAGGTGTTTTCATACCAATTTATACAGGCACTAAGAGGGAAATGATGAAACGAGTGTAGTTGTCTTTTGCTTTGTTATGTGCATATTAAATGCATTTAAAAATATATGTTGCCCTATATATTTGAATCGTGAAAATTCATTCACATATGTTGCATCTGAAGAAAAAATGTTTTTCTTGCCTATAACACATGTAAATATATAACGCTGTTTGCAACATATATTTAGAGTGTATTTGAAATATATTTTTGGCCACTATATGTATGCATGCGTGTGTGATATGCATCAGCTGCATCAGTCACATAAGGTATTAATTAGCAAATGCTCTGTTATTCTCTTTTTTTAAACAGTGCACATATAATAATAATGCAACTCCACGCTGACTCCCCTGGTGAGCTCTAATTTTGAGACAAGACTTGTGTAATAATTAAACCGTGCAGCTGTTTCAATAGTTTGATCACATGATAGTGTTTTGATTGTCCTGATTTTGAGCTATCTAGGGCAGAGCCCCACAGCCACATGGGCTCACATCCTCATTTACTCATATTATACTGAATATCATTATCTGTAATATTTCCTATTATACTAGAGATTCATTTTCCCATTCAACAGTGTGAACGGAAAAAAAAAAACACATTCAATTGCCAGCTTCCTCTCAAAACTAAAGCATTTAATTTGATATCGGTGTAATTGAACGAGACCAAAATAGGACGGAGTGTTGTATTGTTCTGGAGAAGTGTGAGTGAGATGAAGCGCACTGCTTTAGAAAATTCATAAATATGCATAAAGCCTCATCAACACAATTGAGAAAACATATTATCGCGCGCTTTGTTTTATATCCTTAAAAATAACTTGATGTGTAAAGCTGTGCTTGACACCCCTTGCTATTTTATTTTTAAAATCTCTGTTTTTAAGTTTAACAAAGCAAAAGCAAAAACTTTCTCCACTGAGGTACACAGACACTTGGCATGTCTTTTCTCAACGGATGCACTGCAGTGAATGGAAGCCATCACAATCCAAACAAGTTAGGTAGTTGTTAGGTATAGGGATGTAGAATAAGGGCGTAATTAGCACTAATAAATGGCTAATATTCTAGTAACATGCATGCTAATAAGCAACTAATAGGTGTAACCCTAAAATAAAGTGTTATCATGGACTCTAATTTTAGGCAGATGCAACAGTTTGACGTTAAAAACATCTAAATGATGGACTTGTTTCTCACAAACCCACAGCTTTTGTCTTAACTGATGGACAGGAGTGGATTATTATGACTCTCACCCATTCGCATCCATTGCAGAGACACATTTCTGATGAAGAAACAAACTCATCTTCTCAGATAACCTGAGGGTGAACACGTTCTGTTCCTTTAAATCTGATTTATGATTTTTCCTTATAAGCACAGCTTTAATTAAAATGTGAGCCGTGCAGATCTGAAAGGGGCAGAAGTGAATATTATGAAAGTTGTTTGTTTATGCACGGGAAACCCAAAGAGGCCCTTGCGCAATATTTCCTTTACCAATCGAACCATGGGGAGAGCTCAAAATGACATATTTCTGCAAATGTAATAACAGGAATTTGGTTAAAAATTGCTTTAAGGTGCGAGAAAGGCCTCTGAAAACGGCAGAGCTGTTTATGTTCAGTAAGCATTGCAAGATCTCGTTCTCACGGGCCTCACTAACGCCAGCAATTACACGAGAACCACACGCTCCGAAGCTGAAGCCTGTTGGTGCTCATTCAATCAATGGTTCATGAGAGGAAACGTTCATTATAAAGCAATTTCAGCTTCTAATCCTGTCAAGATTAAAAATGTTGAGAGAAAATAGCTGTTTGACCTACTGTATTTCTTCTGCATTATTGCACGAGGCATGCCTGTACACTTCTTGTTTGCATTTTATTTTCTTCTTATTTTCATTCAATTTGATTGGTAGGCATTTGTACATACCAGGGTTATTTTATGTAGTTAAAACCTAAACCATAAAAAACATTTTTGTTACTTGAAATACAACAAACTGTAACTAAATAAAATAAAACAAAAAATGTAAAAAAATATATTTTATTTCAAGTAAATTGCTAAAATAACTAAAACTGATACAATTTATAAAAACTGTAGTTAAAATCACTAAAATAAAATGACTAACTTTAAAAATAAGGTTAAAACAAGATCAATTCGATTATTAAATATGAATAAATTATAATAAACATATATTATGTCTTATGTGAAGAATTGTATGCAAATAATGGCCATAATAATGCTTATAATATAAGAAAAAAGGGTTATGAGATAAAAATAAATGCTATTTGTTATAATGGGTTGTACTGACGAGACATTTTTATGTTCAACCGAAGCTCAATAAGAGACTTGTTTGGGAAGAATATGTACCAAACAGCTTTCATGTACTTTACCATACAAGCCTTTTCAATCACAATCTCTGTTTTTTAGTGCAAAATGACATATAATGGCACATTTATGATTTATGAAAACCATTAATAAAACGACTTGAAAAGCACAACATGTATTTTATTTGTAAGGATGCATGTCTAGTAACACCTTTTTTTTTTTTATAAATGTCATCGTTTGCACAGATAATCCACCTGTAGAAGTTCAACATCATCTCTTTAATGGGCATAAATATGAAACATAATTAGCCACACTCAAAACAATTTCACTGACGTAGAAGTAATTGAGCAATTGACTTTGCTCATAATGCATGATATGGATAGATTATCTTTCATTATAGATGAACAGACTCGTGGCTTGAATTGCTGAGGTCTGTTTAGTTTTTTATCTCAGCAACACCAGCGCACTATAAAGACATATGAAAGAGTGTCGACTCATTTGCCATTTACTGTTGACACTGGAAGCTCATTAAATACATTTTTCAGCACTAACAGTAGCCTTTGGGAAACTGGTGAACAATTGATGAGCGGTGTTGTGAGAGCTGGAGGTTTGGCCATGAACAAATCCTCTTCCTTCGAATTAAAGGAATACTTTACTTTAAACATACTGAATATGTATTCACATTCAGGCCATCCAAGATGAGGATGAGTTTGTTTCTTCATCAGATTTGGAGAAATGGAGCATTGCATCAGTATCTCAGCAATGGATGTGAATGCGTGCCGTCAGAATGAGCGTCCAAACAGCTGATAATAGCATCACAATAATCCACATCACTCCAGCTAATGAATATCCACATTAATCATCACTGTAACGTAGTTTAAACAGCATTTATTATAACATGTAATTGTGATTAGGCACTGAACAGAGTACCGAATAAAAGTCATTTGAACCAGTGGGACCGCTTGGGGTCCTAATGGGACCGGATTTCAAGCGGGGACTCACACAGGACTTTGGCCTCCCCAGTTTCTCTCTGACGATCGGTTACAGTTGGACTTGAAGCAGCACTGCACGACCGATCGGTGTAGTACCGGCGAGAGCGTTCATGAAGCGCTTACGGATCCATCAGCTGTCAAATGCTCTCTCTGTACTTTGAGGTCATTCAGTGCTGTTTCAAGTCGAACACACCTAATATTTTCACAAACCTGTCGGGAGTAGGGCCTCAACATCACCTCGAAATGTGAGCCAAACACTCTTCTCCACAACAGAGTGAATAGTGTCCATGTCCGCTGTCATTCTAGATTTCCCTAACCTAAACTACAATCTTAAATTCGGCGCTTAGCGTCTACGTCACGGCTCTCTGTTCGTTGATTGGTCCGGCTGTTTTGTCAGCTGTTTGGACAGCAATCATTCACTGCAGAGCATCCATTGATGAGACACTGATGCAGGCCTGTTCCTTCAAATCTGTTGAATAAACCAACTCATATACGGTACATCTCGGATGGTCTGAGAGTTGTCATTTTTGGAAGAATTTTCACTTTCAGTGAACTACACCTATATGAAAAATGACATTTTTTTTAACAGTAAATGACTGTTTATTAAACATACTAGCAAATTCACTCAGTAATTAAAGGGTAGATTTTCTCAACTCTTCAAACTACCAAACACGTACAACAAAATCACAAGTTTCTTATGAAATATATAGCATCCCAGTTACCTAACCGACACGGAATACATGATGTATTTAATATATTTCTATTGTGCAATCACTTTCGAATGAAAGTCGAATGTATTCAAATAAATGTAAATAGAAGCAAAGAAATCAAATAATCACATTGCACTTTTCCCAAAACGAACCTATGTTTAAATGCAACCTTCATGATTTTGGTGTTTTGTAAACTCACTCAGATATCTTGTTGAGGGAGATCTGAAGGACTGCTCTCAGCATCATGCCCTCTTTCTGAGCCTCTCTTCTGACCTATATGGAAAACACCGAGAGAGGATACAGTAAGCTATTTGGTGTGCTATTGATCTTTTTGTGAAGTTGCCCTTCATATCCAATTGGAAATCTGTCATATCCCATCAGCTATGAGCAATTACTAACAAAAGGGACGATGGCGCCGTTCCTCTTGTTATTTGCACGAGTGAAAACATCCCTTTAGGCCAAAAGTGAAATGAAAGAATGTTCCTGATTGTTTATTTCTTTTTTGTCCCCGCCTCACATCGCAGAATGAAAGCATCTATATAATGAATGTTTCATAGCATTTTTCTTTATTGTGCTGCAATATTCCTGTTCTGGAATTACACAACCTTCATATCAAAAGTGTAATCCTGCATGATTTGTATAGCACAAACCAATTATTTCCAGAGTGATGACAAAGTTTATGGATTTATGGATCTATTTCTCTTCGACGTGAGCTATGAATGACAGAATAAGTCATTGCAAGTTTGAATGGCACTACACTATAGTCAAACTCAAAAAACAAGAACGTACATAAACAAATAACTATAAATATATCGATATTTGAATGTTATTAAATATATACATATTTTTTTTAATATAGTGCATTTAAACTTATTTGTGAATTAATATTTTATACTCTTGTCTTGAGAGTAAAAATAAAATAATAACCAAGTTATATAATCATAATTAATAATAGTAATAATAACAAAATATTAATAAAAATTCACAACAATAATTCATTTTTTTTGTATTCTTTTTTTTGTGTGATTTTTATATATAAATTGTCACTACTATAATTTCTAAAGTAACCTTAGACTGAAAATGTGTGTGTGTGTATATGTAATAATTTCCTATGAATTTTATTATTAATTAATTAATAGATGTATTTATTTTTATTTCTACTTGTTATATATATATATATATATATATATATATATATATATAATACATCAGAACCAAGCAGAATCTTTTGTATTTGCCCCTGATAAAGTCTGTTGTATTGCATCTGTATTATATTTTGTGTCTATGTATTATATGTCCGTGTGCACCTGTTACACTGCAGCTAACTGAAGATGGCCATATAATCTCTCACAGCAAGCTCTTTAACTCCCCTAATATGCCTGATTGTGTCTCTCTAAGCCTCATTCTTCACGTGTTATTGTAAAGACGCGGCCGCTGTGTTACAAACCCTCTAATCCAGAACCGGCCATGTGTGTGCAGTAATCGGACAGCCTGGATTTCAGGACTTAACTTAATGTGTCTGCATCTGCGTGAGTCTTTTGCAGCTAATCAGCTATTAAACAAGACGTTCTCAGAGGTCAGGCAACAAAACAGGCTTCGAAGTACTTTATTTGGTCACCGAGGTGAGAACATTACATACAATTAATATGTACAGTCTTTGCAACAGGTTTTTAAGCCCTGCTTAAAAAGCCGGAAAATATAGAGAAGCAAATAAAAAAAAGCATTCATCTTTCAAAAACACGCTGTATTGCAGAAAGCTTTACAAGAAAATACTATTTCAGTCTGATTTATTTAATGCTACATGCCACTTATTTGTGATATTAATCTGGATCTATGTACAAAAAAATAAAGAAAGATAGAAAAAGTTTAGTATGTATTTAAGAATTTTTACACAACCGTTTTAGATAGAAATAGAAATACGTGTGGATAAAAAAACACACCCAAATTGTCATTCTAAACAAATTCACTTCATTTTTCTTTTACTAAAGACATACGAACTCATTGCTAACAGCATCTATAAGAGAAACTAAACTGGTTTGGGACTATTAGAAATTCTAATTAGAAACTAATTAGAAAATCCATCATGTTGGTGAGTCAGCAGGTTTGTTTTCACTGGAAAAGACATAATACAAAATATACAAATATTTACAAAATATATTTATGTTAATTTAAGTCACACATGCTGTTATTAAATATATTTTCCTCAATTAAAAAAAAAGAAGAAGAAAGGAAAACACTTCCTTTTGTGGCAAACCAGTATCAAAACACTGTTTGCTAAATGGCTGGAGAAGTCCGTCATGCTCACACAATCAGCTAAAATATCAGATCTGATGAACAAGACTCTTATCTTTATATAAATATCTCTGATATTTAAAAAGGGGTGGCGACTTCAGATGATTCTGGACCCAGAAATGTCTGGATCTGCTCTTGGACGCCCGTCATGGCTCGCCTGCTCGTATGGGACGAGTATGAAGGCAGGGTTCCTGTCCTGGAGAAAGTCTGAACAGGCCGCTGTGTGTTCATCATGTTGGGTTTACTGAGGCTTTCTCTCCAGGAATGGGAAGTGACGTGGGTGGTGCTGTAAAGCGGAGCCGGAGTGAATCCGATGGTGTAGGAGCTGCCGGGCGGGATGTGCATGTCTCGGGTCTGGATAACAGGAGCTCCTGAGCTGCTGAAGGCACCTTACAGAGACACAGACAGAACAATTTAATTATATTCATGTTTATTTGTCAATCAAATTATTACGCTGATGATCTATTGTGCTCTCTTTTTTAGGCATACTGCAAAACGTTATACTTATGCTGAATGCTAATTGGATCCCAAATAAAATATACATAATATATGTGTTTGTACTGTGTATTTTTATTATGTATATTTAAATGCACACACACATGCACGTATATATTTCAGAAAAATATATATATTTGTATAGTTAACTCTCACTAATATTTTAATAAAATATAACACTACAAAAAAAGTTTTCTTTTATATTTTACAAGTATTGTTGTCTTGCCCACAAATAAATACATTTTTTAAAATAAATAATAAATATATATTTTCTGGCAAAAATATATTTTAAATATATATAAATATAAATATATAAATAAATAAATAAATAAATAAATAAATGTATATATAATTTATTTATTTATTTATTTTTGAAGTTTTCTTAAATCCAGATACATTTATTTGAGAAACAAAATAATTAAAGAAATATATTCTGAAAAAAGGCATTGCAATTAAGTGAATTTATGCTTAAAAACAAAACAAAAAATCCACCAGCTGGGTCAAAAAATAATCTAATTCAAGGGAAACAAGATTATATTTCTGACCCCACTGGCTGATCTTTTTCCCCTAGTTTTAAGGAAAACTCACTTGATTTTGATAATTTTTTTAGTCATTTTACATCCTGACTAGTAAGAGTTTAGATATTAGTGCTAAAAAAACAAGACAAATACAGAGTGAGAAAACCCCTGTTTTCAGCAGAGCCAAAAATCTCAAAGAAAACAGTGTAAAGCTGGTCTGTCAGATAACTATATCTACCTCTGCTCAGTGGCTGGAAGGTTGTCAGGCCTCTTTTCTGAGCGGCTCCGCTGATGTCCGAGTCACTGTCATTGAAATCACTGTCTCCTTTACCGCTGTCCTTCACGCTCAGCTGATCTGTGTTGCTGGTGCCACTGCGAATACAATCACATCACATCTGCTGAATAACACTCCATCTGATTATTGATATTCCATTGCAGAACAAAACACTATATTCACTGGGACATGACTAATACGCCAGCGCATTACATACGGTTCATGACCTGTAGTAAAAAAAGAGACTAAACCCTGACTAAAGTCAAGTAGTGATTGGTTTGCATATTAAACACTTTTATGCTTTTCTATTAGTTGACTGCATTTGCAAAATTAAAGCTGGGCCCAAAAACATTTCGTATTTAAACACCGATTTTTAGGCCTATAATGGAAAATGAAATAAATGCACTATTTACAAATTAATAATCACTCAAATCAGTTAATTGTGTAGTATATAATTGTAAATATATTAAAAAAAAATATACTATTTTATAATTATTTAATTATTATTTAATTAATTATTATTTAATTATTTCTATAATATTGCAATTCAACATTTTTCATTATATTAGAAAAAATAAAATAAAAGCATTACTAAATGTCTCAAAGTTTTGTTCCTCGGTACTGTTCTGTTTTTTTATTTTATTTTTTTTACTAAATTATAATAAAGCAATTAAAATAGGATTTTTCAAGGAAGGCAAATACACAAATACACCAAGCAAAAACAAAAGAACTATTTAAAACCGTCCTTACCTCCTTTGCAGACAGTATTTTTCATCTTGCCATAAAAAAGTTTGCTCGAAAGGTTTGCAGGGCAGGAACAGCTATGAAAACAAAACCTCAAAGTTAATATGCTGGCCCAAATCTAAATGGGCATCAAAAAAAGCAGCCAAAATCACTCACCTTTTCCTCAAAATCCAGGCTTTTATCTTCATACAGAGGTTGCATTGAATCGCCTTCGCTTCTGAGGAAGCCATTGGGGCCTCCATAAATGTTTGAACTGGCAGGGTTGTTCTTGGAAAGCGGGGTTGATCCGTACAGGCCGTCTCTCCCGAAGTTTCTTCGCCTTCGTTTGACGGTGCAAGTCACGGTGAGGATGATGATGGCAGCCAGCAACAGAACACAGCATGCAGCGAAGCCAATAATCACCACAGTCCACACATCAAACTCCAGAGACTCTTCATCCTTGGATCGGAGTAAAATAACCACCTGGTCCTCTTGTGCACCTGTGTCTGTCACCACAAACCGGACGGTTGCCATGCTAGAAAGCGGCTCTCTCCCGTTGTCAACAACCGAAACTTTAAGCTTCAGAATGTCTCCACATTGCGCTGTGAGTTTCCGCTTCAAGACGATTTCTCCACTGTTTCTATCAACGGTAAAAAGTTTAGCATCGTCTTCCAGAATATGAAAACTGAGTTCGCTGTTTACCCCGCTGTCTTCATCTTGGGCCGTCAGTCTCAACGCTAAATAGCCGCTTTGAGCTTTAAAGGGAATCGGGACGTCGGCGGAATTGTTTCGCAACACCGGATATGTGAAATAAGGAAAGTTATCATTCTCGTCCACCACGCGGATTTGAATTAAAGTCGTGCTCGATAACGGCGGGAAACCTTTATCGCTGGCTTTGACCGCGAACTCCACTTCTTTCAGAGACTCGAAATTAAATGATCTCAGGGTGTACAAAGAGCCAGAATGAGGATCGATGGAAACGAACGTAGAGATTGGGGAACCGTCTGGCGTTTTGCTGTCGATTAGGCTGTAGGAGACTTTTCCGTTTTTCCCAACGTCGAGATCGCGAGCAACCAACGTAGTCATGTACGACCCGGGAATGTTGTTTTCTATTACTGAGACGTCATAGACGGCTTTGCTAAACATCGGTGCATTATCGTTCTCATCTGTGATGCGAATGGTATAATGTTTGATGGTTTTAAAAGGAGGAGTTCCTAAATCTTCGGAAATCACAGTTAGGTTGTATTCTGGAATGGCTTCCCTGTCTAAAGTCGTGGTTGTCACGATCATAAAAGTGTCACTGTAGGCTTGTTGCAGCTTAAAATGCTCATGTCCTTCTAAACTCGTCCGGACGTAGCCGTTGGGACCCGAATCTGCATCTGAGGTGCTGATAAGAGCTACAAAACTTTCTTCGGCTGCAGATTCGGTAATGAAGGCGACGCCGTCGCTGGTGGAAGTCATTGGTTTGATGCCAATCTCCGGCGCATTATCGTTCACATCAACAATTTCGACAATAGCGCGACAGGTGGATGATATTGAATTGGCGCCCAAATCAGAGGCTTGGATGTGCAACTCATACGACTTTTTGGTTTCATAATCGACAGAGTCTTTGAGGGTCACTTCCCCCGTGATGAGATCGATCTGGAAAACACGTGTTACTTCGCTCGTGGAGCCTTCGACGAAGCCGTACACTACTTCTCCGTTGATCCCGGCGTCTGGATCGAAGGCGTGTACTTTTAGCACTCGTGAGCCGATGGGTGAATCTTCGCTGAGCTCGACTTTCAGTGAGTTGTGTTCGAAGGTCGGGCTGTTGTCGTTAAAATCCAGCACTCGGATGTAAACGGTCGTCGAGCCAGATTTTGCTGGAGTCCCGCCGTCAGTCGCCGTCACATCGATGGTAAAAAACTCTTCGCTTTCTCTATCAAGCGGCTTGATTAAGACGAGTTCGGCGGACTTTTTTCCATCCTCACGAGTGCTGACTTCAACAACGAAATGGTTCGTGTGCGAAATATGGTAGCTTTGAACGTAATTGTCTCCGACGTCTTGATCCACGGCGACGTCCAGCGGAAAGCGTGAGTTCAAAGCTGCGTTTTCAGATATATCCAAATGTGTTTCGTTGCGTGTGAACTGAGGTGAGTGATCGTTAATGTCTTTTACCTCGATCTCGACATGAATGAGCTGGAACTTCTCCTTTGAAAAAGCCACAACGTCAAAACTTATCAGACACTGTGGAGATCGGTGACAAAGCTGCTCTCGGTCGATGACTTCTCCGACTGTTAAAAGCCCGTCAATTTGCTTCATGTGAATGATGGAATTCGTCTTCTGTATGAACTTGAAAGATGTCTCAGGATCCTCCGCTGGGTCTATTTTCAGGTCTTGAGAAAGGTTTCCAATCTCTGTCCCAGGTGTGTCCTCCTCATACGTGAAGTACTTCGTAGTCGTGCAGCTGACGTAGCAAATCATGCACAGAAGCATAAAGTAACTGCAGGAGAACTTCATGTCTGCAAACACTGAGAAGAACAGCAAACAAAAAATCACTTAAAAAGAAATGCAAGAACAACAGCTCTTCATTCAGTCATCACTAGTTCTGCTTGCAGCAGATTCTGGTGTCTCCAGCTCCCACCTATCAGATATAGGTCATGGTTTATGCAAATTAGCCCGTCTGCTGACCAATGAACACTCACACACTCCACAAATCCCCTGCTAGGGCTCTCTATTGGGTCACAGCTGTTTCACACCCTGTCTGTAGGAGACCCTAATAAACAATACTCTATTGTTTCATGTTAGACATGCACTACCAGTCAAAGGTTTACCCATTCTCCATTGAATTTGAATGCTCTCAAAACCCTTTTAATCTGTAGTAGTCTGCTTAAATACATAACATTAGTTTGGCAGGCTTAATATAAATTGTGGATTCCTTTAAAAAGCTGAACCTATAATAAAAAAAGAGTATTTTAACTTTATAAATATGTAGTTTGCAAAAAGAGGTTTTTAATAATTTTCAAAAATCATGTTTTTCATTGTGCATTCCTATCAAACCGCTGTTGGGATATTTTGATTAGGTAAAAAAATAAATAGCAAAATAAAAATAAATAAAATAATGCTAATTGGCATGATAAAACACAATACAAACATGATAACATCATACAAAACGTGATTTTTGAACATTTTAATCTGTTTTGCAAATATACATATATATATATATATAAATCAAAATGAAATACAAAGTAAAATACCTTTTTAATGTTACAACAGATTTATATTTTTAAATGAATGCACACAAAAAAAATTCCACAAAATCTTTATATTTCCAGAATTGATAATAATCAGAAATGTTTCTTGAGCAGCAAATCAGCATATTATTACGATTATTATGATGTGATGAAGACTGGAGTAATGATGCTGAAAATTCAGCACTGCATTACAAAAATAAATCAGATTTTAAAACATATTCACATGGAAAACATTTTTCCACATGGAAATAATTTTTCACAATATTACTTCTACTACTGTTCTTTTTTTTTGATCAACAAAAAAAATATAAATACACATGAACTGACCTACATCAAAATTATTTGTATATATTTTATGCTACATTTAGGCATTCGGCAGATACTTGTATTCAAAATGACTTAAAATGCATTCAATTTTGAATCAGTTCATGTTTACTGTATCTATATTGTAATATAGAAAGAGATTGGAACACGTTATAAAAAACAGTTTTGTTTGGTAACTTAACTATTGTTAAATGAATCACAAAATCAAATCTGTGCATTTTTTCCATCAATCGATTTCCTAAGAAAGCGTGAGCCATGCATACAAATGTAATGCAATAAGGGTTTGTTTTCCAAACTATTTTCTTAATTATTTACTAAGATAAAGGTAATGAGGGTCTATTGATCGGTCTTGGTCACAGATTAACAGGCTGCATAGATAAAGGTGTTAACCCTTTGAAGAGCGAGATCTTCTCCACTTGGCCATTTGGGCTGTGAGGTGTGAAATGCGGCACACTCTCAAATGTCTCAAACTGGCTTTTTTCAGCTTGGAACAAATGCAGACCATTTGACAGCTTGCCCGATTTAACTAGTTTAACTCGGGTATTGAAACACATGTCTGTCTGGTTAACTTTAGTCAAAGGCAAAAGCATTTTACTCTGGCACATTTCCAATAGCTCACCTTAATGAAATACTTGAAAGAAATACTATAGCAGTTCAGTAAATAAAACAATAGCATTGTCTGATAATCTAGCTGTCTAATGTGATTGCTAGCATATGGAGTCTGAAGTGTTGCAGAAATCTGTTTCTTGATATGAGATTAATGCCACACAAAAGGCTGTGAGTAATCTGTGGATGAAGATTAGTCTGTTAAGCAGTGTCTGATCTCTGGCAGTAAATAGTAGCATGACTCTGTGACTGGAGTTTAATCGCTCACCTAAACCTGCTGAAGAAAATCCCTTCAGGAGTCTGTGCGATACTCACAGTGCTAGCATTTCTTATGCTAAGTTTATCATAGAATGTTCACACATAATGCTTTTAATTTGTGTATTTATTGCAATACATATAAGCATATATGGTGTAAATTTGTTTTTTGTTTTGTTTCTTGATTTATATCTATCTATCTATTTTTGATGAATAAAAACAAGATATAGATAGATAGACAGATATTAAAAAGGATGATAGATAGTCAAATATCTATCTATCTCTCTATCTATCTATGTAATGATGTTGTGAATGAAGGACAGATATCAGGTCTGGTTCTCGTTGGTTTAGCTCCTGCTGTTAAGTGTGTAATTTCCCCGGAGACAGCTACGAGTCAGAAGCTAACACTAGCGGGTGTCTAAACCCTGGACTCGACACCGTGGGTCAGTTCACGCCGGCCGGTTCCACAAAATTAGTTGTTTGCTGCAAATAGACTTACAATAAAATGAAGCTGTGCTGCCGGTCTCAGATGCATCTGTCAACGACAGGCTGAAATGTCACGAGTCTCAGACGTGTTTCTCAACTAAAAAGGGAATAAAAAGCGTCACACGAACATGCAGAAGCAGTGTAAATGTCAACATCCTGACTGATCGGAGCTAGTTAAGCCGGATTGTGGCATCTTCGTTAGAGACTGTGTCTGTGTTGCATGCACTCTTTCTGAAAGAGCAAGAGAAAACTCATTAGCCCTAATGGTTACTGTTCTTGTTTTTAATGTGTCTTATGACAGCTTCAGACAGCGCACATTCTCCGGATTAGACCGATAGTGTTTGCCAGTAAGAAGTGTGATTAAAGAAAGATCACAGCTTGATTAAGATGTGTTTGGTGGGCCTAAGAGTATTTATGAGTGCTAACAAGCCAGGCCATCTGTTGTGCTATTAAGATGTTTAACTGTAATCAAGAGAAGAAACAGTTTGGCAGGAGATGCTTCGGCTTCACTTGCTTTTGCAATATGCCTTATAGTTTCAAGGTTGCGCCTGGTATATTTGCATATGTACAAACGCACACTAAAATGAGACTGCATGCTGGGATGTGAATAAAGGAATGAGGAAAATGCTTTCAATGGGAGCTCAATCATCCAGGGTTTGGTATGAAGTTGAAAATGTGCATGGTCACATGTTTGTATGATCACATGTCTAAAATACCATTAATAATGTGCGTCTGGATGAAGTGTGTGATCAGATCTGTGTCAAAAACAAATGCTCGTTTAAGAAACATTTCTTCTTATTAATGTTGAAAACAGTTTATATTTAAAAGAAAGAAACAAAGAAATTAAGACTTCAATTCAGCTAAAGGCACATTATATTGATTAAAAGGCACGGCAAAGACATCTTTTTTTAAACGTTCTGTTTCTCAAATGATGCACAAAAGTTAAGCCACTTTATTTATGTTTTGAACTTATGATAGTTTAGCAGCATATATTAGAATGATTTCTAAAGATTTGCGTGACACTGAAGATGAAAATTCAGCTTTGAGCACAGAAATAAATTACATTTTAACAAATATTCACATAGAAAAAAGTTATTTTAAATTGTAATAATATTTAACAATTTTACTGTATTTTTGATTAAATAAATGGAGCCTTGGTGAGCATAAGATACTATATATATATATATATATATATATATTCATTATTCCAAACTTTTGATTAGAATTATACTGTTTTGGACACTTAAGTTGAAATTTAAATGTGTGCATGTCACAAATAGATACAAATTACCAAGCATTTAAATTCATTTTGTATATTTATTTTAATACATACAGCATAGCGAAAATCGATCTATCTATGATCTATCATAATGATTGCAATATAAGGAAAACGTGGCAGTTTTTAGGGAATTATCAGGACAGTTATCTAAAAACACTCTATATCTGTCCGTGTGCATTTTGTTGTGACACATATGCGGTGTTTCTCCATGTGTTGCTCTTGAACACATTTGTAGCATTTGCACATGTAACAGCAAATGGAAGGTGCGCTGAAGCACACAATGCATTCAGAGGTCATTTTTGCTGTGTTGTGAAAAGGCTTATGCTAGTCTATGATCCAAATTGTAGAGAACAAATGGGTAGCGGTGTGTGTGTGTGTGTGTGTGAAGCAGCTGTAACAGTGTCAGCAATCAGTGTTTGCCTTCACACCTAAGCAGTGCAGACTGAGAGACGTCGTTTTCACGCCAGACTGTCTGACAGAGATGCTTGCTGCAGTTACCACATCATTCAACGCTATATTCAAAGAAAAAAAATAACTTTTTTAGGTAACTGATATTTTTAATTTTTAATTTAAATCTAGACCATCTTAAATTTTCAAGAGTCGCTGACACATGGATGTGTGGATGCAACAAATCAGTTTTGTGGCTTTAAAAAAGGATTTCAAAACTTCATATTGGTTTACCCCCCCTTATGTTTACGTTTATAAATGTATGACTTTCTGAGCATCATAAAGAGATCTAACTGATCTTGCCATGTCACATAAAGACTAAATTATTTGCTCTTTTATTACAATTTCCTTAAAATCTTTCTTGTATTTTATCTTTTCAGCCTTTTAAATGAAGCTTTTTACAATATCTGGACATTTCATTGTTGATTAAAGCTAACAAAATTATGTTTAGTTCAGGTATTCAAAACATGTTCATCATCAGAGCGAAATTCAAGTCGTAGCATATATTTTGGTATTAATTATGATTATTGAAACTTTTATTATTATTATAACCATTATTTTCAAGGTTTCAGAATATATAATTATGAATCTAAATATACCAAAACTATTTTTATTTTGTCAGACAGAAACAGAAGCTAAATGTATGTATATATTTGTTTATTTAGCATTTCAATTACATTGTTTTTATATTTTAATTGCAATTTTTATAACAATATCTGGACGTTTACTCATTTTATATCATACATTCAGGCAAAACTGAATAAATGCATTTATATGAACAACACAACCTGAACACAATGCTAGATAAAGTTTTATGTTTTTGAACAGAATCTTACCAAGGGTGCTTTTACTGGATCAAAAATACAGTAAAAATGTGAAAAATTGTTGTAAATTAAAATAGCTGTTTTCTGTGTGAACATATTTTAAAGTGTATTTCTTTCCTGGGATCAAAGCTGTATTTTTAGCATCATTACTAACGTCTTCAGTGTCACATGATCCTTCAGGAATCACTCTAAAATGCTGATTTGCTGATTATTTATTATTATAAAGGGTAAGTGATATTCTTTTGAAGTCACAAAAAATATAGAAACATGTGTATTGATCCTTAACTATGCTAAAAATTCAGCTGTTTTTTTTTTCTTTTGCTGTATTTTTAAGAAGTTGACCAGCGGTGTAGACTTGCAAAAGAAAAGAAAAAAACCTTACTTCTCTGTCAATTAAGAGTCCCAAAATAGAACTGTTTACAAGATTCGAAATGTAAGCGCTACTAGATTTTGTCGCTTCCTATAATAATACGCCTGAGCTGTTAGTTCTTGGTTGTTCATTAATTGTCTGAACTCTGAAGATGAGTTGTTTCTGCAGATCGATTGGCAGCTCGAAGACTTGTTTATTTGTTGTGGGAGTGAAGTCAGAGTTTGGGAGTTAATGAAATAGCACTTATAGGATTGAATTCTTCCTGTGGGACGTGGGGATGTTTTCCTCATCTTTTTGGCTCTCTGTTCTTCATCTGACGCAGGAATAGAATCGCAGGCGTGCGGAGAAATCTCCAAAAACCCAGAGTTGGAGAATCAAATCTCTGGCTTGTCACACACTGTCAGCAAGAGAAAGTCGGAAAAGATTTGCTAAGCAAAGACCAATTACAATAATGAAATGCATGACATATTTTTTTCATTATTTAATGCAAAATTAATTAGTCTATTAGGATACACTTGAATTATACACACATTCTCTGTAATTGGCTCTCGATGGAATTAGAAGCGCAAAAGCAGATGTAGGCCAGCTGAATACAGATGTATAATGTGATATCGCTCAAAGCCCTGATTGCATTATGGAACTGAGACTGCCATCAATTCTGTATTGAATATTTAGAGCGCAGGAGCAAATTAAAAGAGACTCTTTCATGCAGGGGATTTTAGAGTTGCTGTCCCATTTTCCTGTGTGTTCTCTTGCACTTATTGCCTGTTGTGCATCATATAAGCGTCTCTTTTGGCGCCGGCTCGGCCTCTTGTCAGCTCCAAGCCACTCAAAGACTGACTGAACGGGCCGCCGAGACACCGAGATAGAGAATACACAAATGAGAGAGAATAAAAGATACAAAAGAGACATGAGAAATTCATGCTACCCCTTCAAGGACCATGCATATATTAACATATAAATTCATCAAGTCTTTTAACATCAGGAACTGCATGGGCAAATCTAACGAGAGCTGCTGTGTTCGGGTTGTAGGCCTCTTTGACTCTAAAAATGCAGAATAATAGCCTATTTCATGAACATTGTTTTAAAAAGGGAAGAAAAACCCTTTATTACTGAGTTTTATCATTTATAAGATTAAAAAAAACAAAAACAAATCTTTCTTTTTTCTTTTTTTGCTTGGTGGGAAAGTGAAAGGTGTCAAAACAATGCAAAATAAATAAATAAATAATAATAATAATGAAAAGCTACTTCTTCAGGGACCATGCATATATTAACATATAAAGTCTTTTAAAATCAGGAACTGCATTGACAAAATCTAAACCTAAAGAGAACGGCCATGTGGACTGTAAAAATGCAGAATAATAGCCTGTTTCATGAAAATTGTTTTTAAAAGATATAAAAAACCCATTTAATTTATTATGACTGGTCTTGAAAGAGTTTATATCCTTTATTAGATTTTTTTTTTTTTTTTTTACAATTATTTTATTTATTTATTTTATTTTTGGCTTTGTGGGAAAGTGAAACTTGTCAAAACAATGCAGAAAAAAAAAAAACCTACAATTTTTCAATCTTAAATTATTCAATTTGCGTAAGTATTCCTACTCTGGAACGGTTAAAAGTTAGCTCAGGAGCATTCATATAGCTTGTAGATGTTACTACACGTAGGGTGAAGTGAACCTGTGGCAAATTCTACTGAATGGGTAGGATTTTTTTATGAATTGAGGTCTGTAGAGCTCAGAAACGTCTCGGTTACGTATCGTAACCCTCGTTCCCTGAAGAAGGGAACGGAGACGTCACGTCGGTGACCGACGAATAGGAATCTCGCTTCGAGATGG